>CAJVGC010000591.1:55027040-55182040 GCA_910822075.1 Senecio squalidus
CGTCAGCAGAGTCATCCTGGACAGGACAGTGGCCAGATATGTGATGATATGGGTGTTATGTATTGTTGGTTTATTTGAGACTATTATTTTCTTTTCTCGTTATGGGATTGTTTGATTTGTATAATGGATTTATTATTTCTTTTTTATTCATGGTGCTTAATCATTTTGTGCATTGTTTTCCCATTTTAGAATATCGTCGCTTTTAGTGGAAGTAATAATGCCGAAAATTCAAATTTTCAATGGAGAGCTATGCAGATTTTTGAGGCGTTATGCTTTTACAGCCATACATTCTTTCCACTGCTGTCTCCTTTCACAGAATCTCGACATCTAATTGGGGGGAGTTCTTTTTATTCCTTTCTCTTTTCTTTTACTCTTATCGCTGATTTTTTTTTACAATGAGGACATTGTATTGTTTAAGTGTGGGGAAGGGGTTAGGACAGAATCTATTTGTCCTTAGGAACATTTTATGTGAAAATTTAAATTTTTTTGACATGTTTCTCGTAATTAGTTTTAACTAGTTCCATAACTAGGCACACCTACCCGTTACATATTTGTGAGGATTTGAGCCATTATAGCATACATTTTATATGCTTTTATCTTCATTTTTTTTATGAGTGTGCCGGTGACTTGTAGACTTTAGAACATGACACTGTATACGCTTCGAGGCTATGAATGAGCATAAGTTTTACTTATTAGTAACTAGGAAAGAGGCAAAAGAATTAGGATTGTTAAACCGTTGATTGGCCTATTCGTTTCTTATAGTCGGTAGCTATACTGGTTATTTGACTCACACTACCTATCGAACACTCGTTTTTAGTGTTTTTGACGTTTAGATACCATATTTGCGCCAAACCTTTTTCTTTTCTCACCTTTCCATATATATTCCATAAATTGAGCCTAAATGTCTAAGTCGTTTAATCCAGATATTTTTGTTGAAAACTTTCCTCTTTCTTAACTTAGTTGATTATTAGACGGAATGGTATATGTGATGGCATGGAGTTGTTTAATTTACTTGAGTTCACGAACGAAGTTACATGTGGATTAAGTATTAAGAGTTATTCAAATTTTTGATGGACCTTTTGAGCGGTATCTTTAATAAAAAAAAATAATAGAAAAAAAAAATATATTTATTAAATCCCGTACTAGGTAGCCAATAATTGTTGAAGTGATTTAACGAAATTTGCGAGAGATAAAATTCTCAATCGAACCGTTGAAGAATTAAGGCGAAATTTGGTCTTGGGAGTTTCATCAGAATGAGCCATTAGGGATAGTCAATCGAGTTTTGAAAGTAATATGATTTTTGACTAAAATATTTGGATTTGTAGACTAATTGGAATTTATTTGTTTCATATCGTTCATTATAATTCACTTTCATCCCATTTTTCCATTATTTTACCCATCACCCATTGATATGACCATAAGTCCTCTGAACTAGTTACTTAGACTCTATTGGTGGAGAAGCGTATCGTTATCAAGTCTATGATAGAATACTTGTCATGACTGAGCTTTGAGCGATTTCACATATATATTACACTCAGATTAGCTTGTTGAGTGATTGAGTGTTATACTTCCCAAATCGTGAGATGTTTAGTTATGCATTTAAATTTTGGCTTGGTAATTATTAAATTCATCTTCGTAAATAAAATTATTGTAATTTACTTGATTCGTTGGGTATTTTATTCTTATTGAAGATGTTTGTTTTGTTCTAAATCTAATAGTTTACTTGAGGACAAGTAAGATTCAAGTGTGGGGAATTTGATATGCCTAAAATAATCAATATTTTGTAGCCATATTTCTCGTATTTACTCTAGTTTTCTGCAACTTTTGTTATGATATGGTATATTTTCAGTTATAATTGCAGATTAGAGTTACATTTGGATAATGGAGGGAAAAGGAGCTAAAACCGGCTTGAAACGGAGATAAACGAGCAAGAAAAGTGAAGACTGGAAAACAGCCGGCGGCTGAATCATTTTAGCCGGCGGCTGGATTAAAATTTCACCATTTGTTCCTAAACGTGCCGCAGAAGCAACTTTTCCACCCGCGCAATCCATCCGCCGGCTAAATAGGGCGGTTCAGATATCTATCAATAGGGCTTCTAGGGTTCGGGTTTTAAACATCTTATTCATTATTTTCACCCTACATCCGACTTGGAGAGCTACAAGAAGAGTCCTAGAAGCATTATATCACGTTGGAAGCTTGATTAATCATCTTCAATCATCTTTGAAGTTAGTTACTATTGGTTTGAACTTTTATGCATTATTTTCTTGATACAATGTTTTGTTTTAAGAATTCTATTGTTATTTTGTTACAATCCAACATGAGCTAAACTCCTTAAACGATTGCTTGGATTGTTGAACCTGGATCTATGTTTAATTAAGTTTTTGTTTGAACTAATTGGTTTTTCCGTTATTATTTACGTTTAATCGCGATCCATGTTTATTCAAAGTCATTAAATTTACTACTTAGCGTGATTGATAGATCTATAACATAACTAGCGTTCTTATAAGTTTATCAGTTATTTACGATTATATGATTTATTAGATAATTGTAGCTTGAGACTTAATTGAGATAGGCTAAGATATTAGTAAATTAGTGAATTGAATGAACATGACAATTATATCAAAATTGAATAATTGAGACTTTTGTTAATTCGTAGTCGACAGATTAAATTGTAAATAATAGTGACATTAAAGCACAATTTAGAGTGGATAGTCTAAGATAGCTCTTGATGTACGATTAGTCGTATGATCTTTCTCTAAAATTGTAGGATTAGATAACTCTAACGGGAAATCTAGTTATTATAGGAATCACAGTTAAATCAATCAAACATATACTTATCATTCATGATCCAGGTGAAACGTAATTCCAAGTAATCGTTGCTTTTTAATATTGATTAAATCTAAAAGACTTTTCAAACCAGTTTTTCATCCGCAAATCCACTTAGTTAATTAAATTGCTATTTTAATTTAGTTATTTGTTTTCTGAAATATGTTCTCACAGAACTAAAACGCCACTTGCTTTATTTAGTTTAATTATATAATTTGAGATAACGGATATAAATACACGTTCCCTGAGTTCGATCCGGACTTACTGAATCTATATTATGCGTACGATCAGGTACACTGCCTGTATTGTGTGTAATCTACTTTGGTAAAATCCTTTTCTAAACTTTAAATAATTTTATGTTATGAAATACATCACTCACAATTTAATCTTGATGACAACTGCTTAGCTTGTTTGAAGGGTAACACACATTCTCACAAGACAAAGGAGATCAACATCTACCATCACACCTTTACATTTACTCCATATGGATCTCTTTGGTCCTACCAATGTAAAGAGCATTTGCAAGAAGTCATATTGCCTTGTCATCACTGATGACTTCTCAAGATACACATGGGTGTCCTTTCTGGGTACCAAGGATGAAACAAGTCAGCTACTAATCACCTTCCTCACAAAGATTGAACATCAAATTAATCTCAAAGTCAAGAAACTTCGATCGTGATAATGGGACAGAATCAAGAACCATGTGATGAATGATTTTTGTGAAAAGAAAGGAATAGAGAGGCAATTTAGTGCTGCTAGAACACCTCAACAAAATGGAGTTGCTGAAAGAAGAAATAGAACATTGATCGAAGCAGCTAGAAGCATGTTGGCAGACTCCAATCTACCCATCTTTTTCTGGGCAGAAGCAGTTAACACTGCCTGCTATGTTCAGAATAGGGTCCTTATAGTCAAGTCTCACAACAAAACTCCATATGAACTCCTCCACAAGAGACAACCTTTGATCAGTTTCTTAAAAGCATTTGGATGTCCATGGACAGTCTTAAACTCTAAAGACTATCTTGGTAAGTTTGAAAGCAAAGCTGATGAAGGAACTTTCGTTGGATACTCTTCACAAAGCAAGGCATATCATGTTTACAATCACAAAACCAAGATAATCGAAGAAAGCTCCAACGTGACCTTCAATGAACATACTTACACCAAGAAGGGTCAAGGACCAGATTGGGTTTTTGATTTGGATGCATTAACCAAATCGTTGAACTCTAATTTTGAGTTTCAATCTTCTTCAGTTCCTACGGATCATGTTACTACGGCACACTCAGTTCCTACGGATCATCATACTACGGAGCCAGTTACTACGGCTCCTATCATTGGTACTGCTCGATTGGATGTTATGGAGTACATCAATCTCCCTGTTTCTACGGAGGATCCCATTCAACTTTTTGATCCCATATCCCCAGATGAAACAGAAGATCCTTCTCATGACCCTACACATGAAGATGAAGCAACTACTTCTAAGGATGATACAACACGCCCCAATGGCATTCCACACTTAGTACAAGAAGATGAAAATGGAGTCGAACAAATTGTCACTGAAGAATATGAGCCATACACTACTGATATACCATCCTCAGTTACTACTCCTCCATCTACTGCCTACTACCCAACCAATGATATGCCCGATTTGAATGACACAAACTTAGGTGCGGAACTAAGACTTGAGAAGATTCCAGTGTTTCAAAGAACCACCCACCTTCTCAAATCATTGGTGATCTTGACTTTTCCATAGAGACTAGAAGTCAAACCAAGTCCAAGAAGGATCCTGTGAAAGCTCTTCTTAACACATGTCTATTTGCCTGCTTTCTTTCACAAATGGAGCCAAAGAAAATACAAGAGGCATTACTAGATCCACATTGGATAGAGGCATGTCAAGCTGAGCTACTACAATTCAAGATCTAAGGAGTATGGGAATTAGTGGAAGTCCCATTTGGCAAGAAGGTGATAGGTACAAGATGGATCTTCAGAAACAAGAAGGATGAAAGAGGTATTGTGGTCAAGAATAAAGCCAGACTGGTTGCACAAGACTACACACAAGAAGAGGGAATTGACTATGAAGAGGTCTTTGCTCCGATGGCTAGGATTGAAGCTATCAGACTATTTCTAGCCTTTGCTTCATTCATGGGTTTCAAAGTCTATCAAATGGATGTCAAGAGTGCATTCCTCTATGGTGTTATTGAGGAAGAAGTATATGTCAAACAGCCTCCTGGTTTTGAGGACCCTCAACATCCTCACAAGGTGTATAAACTAATCAAAGCTCTTTATGGGCTTCATCAAGCACCAAGGGCTTGGTATGACACTCTTTCTGATTACCTTCTTCAAAACAACTTTCAACGAGGAACAATTGACAAGACACTCTTTTTCAAGAAATCTCACTCAGATATTCTTCTTGTTCAAATATACGTTGATGACATCGTCTTTGGCTCTACCACAGATGCTTTGTGCAAAGAGTTTGAAGAACTAATGCACACTAAGTTTCAAATGAGTTCCATGGGGGAACTTACTTTTTTTTTGGTCTACAAGTCAAGCAAAAGAGAGATGGCCTCTTTATTAGCCAATCCAAGTATGTCAAGGACATTCTAACTAAATTTGGCTTATTGGATGCCAAGATAGCAAGCACTCCTGTAGAAACTCACAAACAACTGACGGCTGATCTTGAGGGGGAGGATGTGGATATACATAATTATCGATCAATGATTGGCTCCTTAATGTATCTCACAGCTTCAAGACCAGACATCATGTTTGGGGTTTGTGTATGTGCAAGATATCAAACAAGACCCAAGATGTCACACCTTATTGCAGTCAAGAGAATCTTTCGTTACCTAAAGGGCAAGCCTAATTTAGGCTTATGGTATCCTAAAGACTCTCCTTTTGATTTAATTGCTTATACTGACAGTGACTATGGTGGTGAAAACTTAGACAGGAAATCAACAACTAGAGGATGCCAATTTATTGGCTCAAGGCTGGTGTCATGGCAATGCAAGAAGCAAACAACGGTGTCCACCTCTTCCACAGAAGCTGAATACATTGCCGCTGCTAGTTGTTGTGCTCAAGTGCTATGGATACAAAATCAAATGATGGACTATGGATATTCATTCATGAACACACCAATTCACATTGACAACCAAAGCACTATTAGCATCATCAACAATCCAGTCAAGCACTCCAAGACAAAGCATATAGAGATACGCTACCACTTCATAAGAGATTGTAACGAAAAGAAATTGATCCATGTTGAGAAAATCCACACTGACAATCAGTTTGCTGACCTTCTCACAAAAGCATTTGATGTGGGAAGATTCACATTCTTGATTACAAGTATTGGAATGATCAATATGGATTGATATCAACATCCTTTATCTCTTAGTATTTCTATTTTAAAGTCCCTTCGAGAAGCAGTAGTAACCTTATGATAAGCATCAAGTGCCTTACTTTTTAGTATTGTACTATGTTACTACTGCAACATTAATAGTAAAGACAAATTTTGACCAAAGTATGATTAGTACGGCCAAAATTGTCAGTATTAAGGGAAGGTTTAACTACTACTGCCCTTAATCTAATAATATGGACGGAATGGTTAATGGTTCTCAAGTTTTGAGTTACTACGGACCTCTGGTTAATACTGCCAGTAATTCACATTACTACGGACAGACCAGTTAATACGGCTCGTGTATCTTTACTGCGGACATTAATCAACTTACTACGGCCATTATTTGTTAATACTGCAAATTACTGTATTAAAAGGTTTCTTAAACAATAAGTATTCCTTAATTAATGGTGATTTGACAAGTCAAAATACAACTTGTAACCAACTTTTACACGTGGCACTTGACTATTGGACCTAATTTTTAAAATTCAGGAGCGAGGTGCAGCTACACTGACACGTGGCAATCTCCTATTGCACCGTTACTTCTAATCATCACCCGCGTCTAATCCAAATTGTCAAGTTGTTACCTTTTTCACCGTATAAATAGGGCTATTTTTAACCGTTTGAGTACTTACCTTGCTTAAAGACCCTAATTGTTTAAAAGTTACCGTTTCAATTAAAATCCCAAATTTTTCTTCAATCTTTGCCAAAATTCTGCTTCTCATTGTTTGTTATCGACTATACCTTCATTAACAATGGCTGAATTGCAGTTCTTCATAACACATAATATGGTGGCTTTCTTGACCAAGCGTGCTGACAATGCCGATTTTCATCCGATTATTGATTTCTTGAATCAATCCAATATTAAAACGACGCTCACGATCAATCCCGAAATCAATGAATACCATATAAGGGATTTTTGGACCTCTGCGGAACTCAATCTTGAGGGGGAGGTCCCTGTTATCAATGCCACGGTGAATGGCAAAGCTATAAGTATTTCAGAAGCCACAATCCGCACACACTTACAACTTCGTGATGCGGCAGGTATAAACCATCTTTCTAATGAAATACTTATTGACAATTTTGAGAAAATGGGGTATGAGGGGGACCTAAACATCTCAACTTTTCAAAAAGCAAAACTGTCCCCCCAATGGAAGTTTTTGTTGCATACTTTGCAACAATGCTTATCTCAAAAACGCACAGGATGGCATGAGGGTAGCTCTTCTTTAGCTACAGCAATGGTATGTTTGGCCACCAACCGAACATACAATTTTTCAAACTTAATTTTTGAGGGAATGAAGTGGAACCTGATCAATCTTAAACATAAATTTTTAATGTATCCACGCTTCCTTCAACAAATTTTTAACAATGAACTACAAGTTCTTACTAGATCTGAAAAAGTTTTCTTTTCTCATTTTCATACAAAGAAAGTTTTCACAAACATGAGAATAGTTAACAAAGGTAGCTCTTCAAATGTGACACCCATGTTCTCTACAATGATGGTGGTCACAATTTCTCCAGATGAAGGACATGTGAGTTCACCTCTGTCCCAACCACCATCTTCTGAGGTTAGAACCCATGAGGTTACTACTGCAGTTTCTACTGTAAGTGTACCTCTAGTTGCTAATGTGAGTTCTACTCCAGTTGCTACTGCAACAGTCACCACTATTGTGACTTCACCATCAGTTTCTACACCACACACACAATCCATTGCTGCTGTTTCAAAAAGACCAAAGAGGGTTCCTCGGCCTCTTGTGTCTCAAACTATCCCACATACTTACACTCAAACATCATTACCTGAAACATCTTCAGGAATGACTCCATCTTTAGGGGAAAACATTGAGCATACCCCCTTGCTCACTGAGGTGGTCCATCAGGAAGGGGTGACCATGTGGAGAGGGCTGATACTACTGCAACATTCACTTCTTATAGCGAAGCTCAGGACAGTATCAACATATTTAAGACCCAAACCACGGCAACACCAACCTTTGATGATGACGAAGGTGGTCCCTGCCGCCAAGAGACCATGGGAGAGATACTTGTTCCTGCTAGGCAGGAGAGTTTCTCTACACCCTATGATCAACCACCTGTTGGTACCCAACAGGAAAGGGGTGAGGGTAGCTCTGTCTTAACCAATGAATTGATGGGTATGTACAAAAATGTCATAGCTAGGGTGGATAAACAAGAGGAAACTCTTTCCACTCTCACAGGTTTGGTGCAACAGTTGCTGGCTCAACAGGCACTTCTTTCTGCTCAACTATTGCCCAAAAGAACCACCACACGCAGCATTGGAACTTCCCCCAGACCATCCATTTCTTCATCCTCTGATGATTCTCCTCCAGCTGACAAAAAGGGGGAGAAAGAACATGAAACACACATTTTATCATCTGAGGAGAGCAGGGGAGAAGAAAGAAAGAGTGATGAAACTGTCATTACTGCAACCTCCCAACAAAATGAAGACATGGAGATTGATAGTACTCTTCAGGGGGAGACACAAAGAGAAGATATGTTGGTGGATGAAGAAGGAGAAAGAATGGTGGTAGATGAAACCACTGAAAAAGATCAATTGCTTGAGGGGGAGAAAATGGTTGAAGAAACAGTAGACGAAGAGCATACAAAGGAAATGGAAATGGAATACACAACAATTTCTACCAACCCTACTGAATTCATGGTTTCTACTGAAGAAATGGTTACTACTGCTCCTCCGTCAGTTGCTGTTACTGCGGACCCAGTTGCTACTGACCCCATTGCTACGGATGTTGAGATGGTCCCTACGGACATCATTACTATTCCAGTTGCTACGGAAAGCTTTATGGATGATCAACCACCATTGTTTACTACAACTCCTCCAACCTTTTATCAAACTTCTCAACCATTTCAAGCAATTTCTTCTGAAGCTACAACACTTACTACCACAACATCTGAAGCTCCTGCTCCTACCCTTGACCAACAAGTTGATGCGGATGAGCTTATTCATCAAGAAATGACAAGAATAAATGTTATGTCTGATGTTGATACATTAGCTCCTACCCTTGACCAACAAGTTGCTGCGGATGAGCTTATTCATCAAGAAATGACAAGAATAAATGTTATGTCTGATGAGGATACATTAGCATCACAACTTGATAAGATTAAGGAAGACAAGTTGAAACAAGAAAGGGAAAGAGCTGAAGCAGAAAGAAAGAAAGTGATAGCTGCAGCAGTTGCTAGACAAAAAGCCAAAGCAGCAGCTGCTGATTCTCAACCCACTGAAGGTAAACTTGCTCTATCTGAAGGCCAAGTCAATGTGTTTGTGCCTGCATGTAAGATTGGATACATCACTGTGAAGGGAAAACTTGTCAAAGTCAACCTTGATGATCCAGCACACAAAGATAAAGGCAAGGTGATTGTCGTGGAGAAATCAAAAGAGGAGAAAAAGGAAGAAGAAAGGCTTGCAAGAGAGAAAGCTGCAGCAGAAAGAGATGCTAAATATCTGCAAGCAGATTTGGAGATGGAAAGGCTTGAGCAAGAAAGAGCTTCTTTTGAGTTCTTGCAAAATCTGGTTGCTGAAGAAGAACAGGCTGAAAGAGAAAGGGTAAGGAAATTAGTTGAGGAGGATGAAACTCATGCTAAACTAAATCGATCTCCTACTCAGTCTGAGAAAGAAAAGCTAAGAAAGATTGCTGAGGAGGATGCAATCCATGCTCAAGAGATGGCTAATGAAGAGATTCTGGAAGATCTTTTCCTTAAAGGTCAAGAAAAAGCTGATGTTGAGCTTGCTAGAAAGATGCTTGAAGAAGATGAACTTATGCTCAAGAAGCAAGCCAAAGCCAAAGCCAAAGCCAAAGCCAAGCCTGAGAAGAAGAAAGTGTTTGAAAAGAAAGAGTCCACAAAGGCCAAGCTAGCTGAAGATAGGCAGAAATTTACCTCCTATCTTAAGACAAAAGGTTACAGTGGTAGGTCTTTAGGACCTATGAAGATGGCTAGCATTTTGGAATTGGTGGAGAAGGAGAAGAAGAAGGATGCACAGAGAAAAATTGCTCTTGCCAGAATTCAAGAGAAGAAGAAGCAAGAAAGGGAGAAGGTAATGAAAGATGCTCTTGAAACTGGAAGAAAGATCTTTACTGAGCAAGAACCTGTTAGTACTGCTCCTGCTACAGATAAACCCATTGAGAAGACAAAGAGGAAGAAGCTAGCATCCAAAAGAGTTCATGGTCTAGCTAAGAAACAAAGAGTAGAAACTTCTACTGCTTCAAGTGTCTCTCAAGAAAGTCCTAATATTCCTTTTGTGAATGTTAAACAAGAACCTGGTGTGGAAGAACAAGCTTCTAAAGCTACTCAAGAAGATTGTTCAGCATACATTAATCGTGTAGAAGGACTAAGGTTTACTCCTTTAGCAGTGAAGCCTCCTATGATCATCGACTGGAAATTCATTGGTGGGCAAATGGGAACTGAATATGAAGTTACAAGATAAGATAAATCAAAGAAAATGCTCCCAGCCTTCCATCAAGTGATAAGAGATTTTGCAGAGATGACTTAGAGAGAATGTACCAAATAGGCAAAGTTAAATATTCTCATAGAAGAGGAGAATGCTCAGGTACGGATCTTGCAATGGACTGTCTATGTGGTTTGTTTGAACCAGGATATGTGAAGAAGAGTTCAGTGTTCAAAAAGGGAGGTCCATTAAATCCAGTAGTCAAGTGGTTTGTTTATGAACGAAGTGGTGTCTACTCGCTAGTAAGAAAGAAGGGAGCCATGGAGTTTTTCTTGGTAGATAAACGATACCCACATGGATTGAAGACTTTGGAAGAAATGATACAAGTTAAGTTGTATGGACTTCTTGATTCAAGAATAGCACATGAACTGGTTTGGAGCATTTTGGTACAAATCACAGAGGAAGAAACAAAAGGAAAGGAGAATGAGTGGCAAGACAAGGAAGAACGAAGAAATATGTAATCAACTTGAAGTAGTTAAAAATTGTTTTGTAATAAAGTAGTTAATACGGTTGAAGCATTGAAACTTGTACTTTTGATAAGATATAAAAGTTCAAGGTTAGGGGGAGATTGTTGGGTTATAACTTGGTCATATAGTTTAACTCCTAAACAATACGCCTAACAAAGGATAAAGTAACTTAAAAGGTTAATGCGGAAGTCATTAAGAAGTTACTGTGGAAGACAAGTTAATGCGGATGTTCAACCAAGTTACTACTGACTCTAGAGTTGCTACGGAAGAAGTCAAGTTACTGGGTCATATTGAGTTACTACGGAAGACCAACTTGTCATACAAGTCTTATTAGAATTAGACTTAGATTATGTTTCCTTTTGTAATTAGATTATGTTTCCTTCTAGATAATGATAGATGTAGAATTCTAGTTTATCTAGAACTAGCCTTAAGGTCTATAAATATAGATCCTTGTAGAATAGAAGAAACACGTTGTATTGATATTCTGAGTTAATACAATTGAGGCTTACAATTCGACAATATTATTGTTTGTTCTTATTCTCATTCTTACGATATTCTATTGTTCGATAACTCGTAAATATTGAAGTGTTCATCCGCTGCCGAACTTCTTCAATAGATCAAGGTCTTAACGAAGGGAAACTTAATAAGTTGTATTAGCTTATTCGATCCTGACACACTACTTCAATAGTAGGTAACAAACAAATCATTAACATTATATATGAATATTTCGCATTTATGTTCATAATAATTCAATGATCAATTATAAGTTCACTAGGGTTCAACAAGCCCTAAGCATTTATAGTATCATGGTCCCTCTTATGCCCTAGGGTTATTACCCCCGTTCGCTACTCACCCATTTCTGCATATTATTATAAGAATTGGGGCGCGACTCCCAAACTTTATAATAACCCGAAATATAAGCTTTCACTACTCCGACTTTGCAAATCAATGTGTTGTCGTTAAGGAGGGTTCCACGGTGTTTCATCTTATACACCTCCCCACTCCCACGTGATGTCCCCGGTTGACACATCTTAATAGTCAGACATCACTCCAGTATGAGATCACGTCCCAGTACCTCGTGTTGCAAGGGAGGTCTAAAATTCCCCGCAACCATCTTTAATTGCTAGCACTTGGCACCTAGTTAATAGTACTAGGTTTCGCCAACACATATCTACGAGCACTTACACTACCCGTAATCAAGGCAAGGCCTCTTATACAAAACTAAGGCATACTCCTTATAATGCATAAAACAATCACCAACAATAACAATTATATAACACATATAATTAAACGAAAGTGTACTTCATCGCAAAGTACACTAAACCGAACACGAGTAGCTATAACTACTCATTTTTATAACAAAAGTTATCTCGTATTGGGTTTATTAATATTTGATCAAAATACCGCCTATAAACATTCTTTTAACGTTTCAACATCTTTTTATCATAATGCTCGGTTTAACAAAAACCACATTGTACTCACCTTGAATCGGCTTAAATCTTAAGCTTCTCTTCCGAGGTAAACTCAACTGTAATCTTGTTTAATGTAACATTTATCCACACTATGTTACAAAAGTCAACAAGGGTTACTCGCCCTTACGGCATAAAGCCATTTTACCATGTTCGTCTTCCCCACGAACAACTTCGAGTTGTAGGTTTATAAGACTTTACCAAATTCAACTAAAATGATTCTAAACAACAACAAACAACATAAAAACAACATTATTGTTGTTCCAACGGTACTCACCTCCATAAAACTCATGGACCCACTAGTAAGATTTCTGGATAAGGTCATGGGTTCAAGTCTCGGCTAGCCCCCCCTGTCGTTGGTGCCCACTGAGCCAGGAGAGTTTTTTCGGAGTCATCTTTATAGCATGGACAATGACTAATATCAAAGACACCAAAAATTAGGATATTTCCTCCAATCTACACTTTTTCTTCATTTCTAGATATCCTTACAAAATATGATCTTGACCTTTCATTATTCTACTCCATTTAATCTACAACAATTATCCTTATTGTTTATGAGACATTACATTAAGGAAACTATAACAAATTACTTTCAATCAACCAATATATAAATAAGTAATGTAGTATGATAAAAAAGATTTCAATAATTATTTTCCACTATATATTATAATAAGGATGATGATGAACGAACTAGAATCAACGTATGTATCGTAACTTTGGAAAAACAGAAATGCATTAGACTTTCACGAACATGATAAATAAACATAAAGTGGAGAAGACATTGAAAGGAAACGAGTCGATGGTTTTTACAGTTAGGTTTATGTGTTTGGTTACAGAATTCTTTTAGGTATAACATAAGATTACATTGTTTTTTCCTAGCATGTCACATTATAAATAAGCAATATGCGTGGAATCCATATAAACAATAACCTTTAAGCAATTTTGGTTTCTCATAACACCACCTAAGGAGTGCGGTTGTCATAGACTCATAAAAAACAAATGGCGAAAGAAAATTATAAATAATTAATATATTTGTTATGGTACTATTTTACTTTAAAAGTATTTTAATTAAAATCTCATAAGTATCCGTAAATAATTTTTGCTTGATAAATTGTAATTAAAACAAATTGATATAACTTATTTGGTATTGATGAATATTATAAGGTTAAGGTCACACAAATTCAACTAACTTACATTTTTATATCAATGTCATACATAAACTTGTTTTATTGTTCCGATCATACCCAAAACCGAGAATTATGTGTTGATATTTTTTTTATTACCGTTGACTTTTTTATATGACTTTATATTCTTAAATTGATTATTAAATATATATTTTTTTTACCGTTGACTTTTTATGACTTTTTATTACGAGTCCGACGTTGAAGAGACGGGTTGAGTCACTGACGAGTTGCTGACGTCACAGGTGACACCGGTCCTTAGATTCAAAGCATTATCCATTGATTTAACATCTCAATTTCAAGTTTGTTCAATCTACCTACCGCCATTATAACATCAAAAATTAAACTCTACATACTTCACAAATCAAATCAAATCTCAAAAAAAACAAAAAAAAAACAAAAAAAACAAAAATTAAGCTATTAGCGTTACATCAGAACCGTGGACGGAGTAACAGTTTCAGAAACCAATCGCCGTTAGATTCTTCTATACAATTTGTCGGCGCCGGTAAATCTCCGGCGAATATTTTTGGTTAATTGTTCACTGTTTATGCTGTCTTATTAGTCTTATACTTGGATTTAGATTTTCTCGTCTCGTATTTTATTCGTTATTTTCATCGATTCGGGATGCGAGATGAATTGAATTACGGGTGGATGGTGGAATGCCTATATGGTTAGAGAGAGAGAGAGAGAGAGAGAGAGAGAGAGAGAGAGAGAGAGAGAGAGATTTAAAAAGAAAAGTGACAAATAGGGATATGAGGCAGGGGTTATCTTCTCAACCGATAACCCCTTGTTATAAGTATGATATTTGAAAAGAAAAGTGAAGGTTGGGTATAACCCGAACAATAAAATGAGCTTGTATAAAAATTGATACAAAAATATAAGTTAGTTGCATTTGTGTAAGCTTAACCCATATTGTAACAACTATATAGACCAACTCCTCAAATTCGAAACACCCCTTCTATACTCTTTTACCGTCACGTAGCACATGTATGTTGTTATTATATAATAAAAGCTCTTTGCGATTGTCTTTCGGTCTAATTTTAATTTTTTATTTTATATATAATAATTATAATTATTATTAGAGTAAATTACACCGTTGGTCCCTATATCTGTACCCAAATCACTAGTTCGAGGCTTTTTTGAAATAATTACGCCATTAGTCCCCATTGTTGTAATTCTGTTACGCCGGTGATCCAAAATACTAACGTCCGTTTATTTTTAACGATTTTTTCAGCACATGACTTGCACACGAGGGAATTTTTGTCATTTCACTTTTAACTTACACTTTTAACTTTTTTCCTTTCTTTCACTGTCACATTTACCAACCACCAACATTTTTCTTCCCCATTTTCCATTTCTTTTAAACAAGATTCATCATCCAAAATCAAACAAACTTATAACAAAATCATTAATTTTTTGCTAACCAAATTACACCGTTGGTGTGGGTTTAAATATCGGACCATCCAAAAAATTTTCTATCATCATCATCCTCATCAAACCTACAAAATTGGAAAACACAAACATAAAAATTCAAAACCCCCAAAATCTATCATCAAGATCCAAAACATAAACAAATATATCATCATTTCCCATATATCATCATTCTTTTAAGTATTAAGATCCAAAACCCCTAAAATCCAAAAACATTACACTACCCCCTCAATCAATCACCACCACCATACTAATCCCATTCCGGCAAGCAGTCTCCCTCAAACAATGTCGGAGGTGTATTTCTTCACATTCTGGCGAGAACTGCTGCTATGTTACATGATGCATCCTCACGTGTCCAAAAACCCAAACCCGGTTCAAAACAAACCGGGTCCGAGTCGTCGGGGTCGTTTGGGTCATTCGGGTTATTCGGGTCTTTTCTCCGATGACTTAAATATCGGAGTACAAGGGCAAAAAGATCCGAACTTGAACCAAAAAACGAAATACCCACTTCGTTTCCGGCGAAAAGAAGCCGAAAAAGACACGGTAGCGGTGGTGGTAGTATGGTGAGTAGTGGCGTTTGGTCGGAAAAGTCGGCGGAGATGGAAACTTCGGGTAGTTCAAGATCAATTCATGAATTTGAGGAAATTGATGAGTGTTTTTGTTCGAATCCTTCAAGCCCTTTTCGGTTTTCGCTTCAGAAAATTCCGGAGTGTAAATTAAAGGTGAAATGACAAAAATACCCTCGTGTGCAAGTCACGCGCTGAAAAAATCGTTAAAAATAAGCGGACGTTAGTATTTTGGATCACCGGCGTAACAGAATTACAACAATGGGGACTAATGGCGTAATTATTTAAAAAAAGTCTCGAACTAGTGATTTGAGTACAAATATAAGGACCAACGGTGTAATTTACTCTTATTATTACTAGAGAGGTCAACCTGGTAATTTAAAATGTTAACTCAGTAGGGAATGGTTTTTAACAAATGGTTATTAATTAAATTAAATTGGGACAAAATTTTCGAAGGTACATTTGTAGTAGAAATAGACTAAAACAACCATGCTCCGCGTGCACACGATAGTGCATGGACAACATAACTTTTTTTTATGTTTTCAAATCTACGTTTAAATTTATCAAAGCATCCTATATTTTAACTATTAATATCATCTGCTTAAACAAATTAACGTTCTATAAATCGAGTGATCGTAAAACTTTAAAACTAAACTAAAAGTAAATATGATCATGGAATCACAACCTCATCGCGCGATTGAATGAATTAATGTTACTAATACTTGGTTTGTATTACAATTAAGCTACTCAACCTTAGCATTTCAAGAAGCATGATGTAATATTTTTCTATATACAAAAGAATTAAGAATAGTTTATTTGATAAAATAATAAATATTATTATCTATAATTTAGTAATCAATCACAATTACCAATAAAGAATGATATAAACAAGTGATAAAACTTCCACTTAAAAATAATAATCACAAACAGAAATTGATATGATAAATCCAAATATTTCATTTCATAATATTGCAGAAATAATTAGTCACTCTCAAAAGTGTGCAAAACAATTTGCAGCACCTGTGAGGAAAATTACAAGATTTCATTTGTACACATTAAATCTAACCCAAAAATTAAAAATACACAAAAATATTAAATTGGTATACTTTTGGGTTAGAGTTAGAATAATAATAAAAAAAAAATAAAAAAAAAATGAAGAAAAAATGGTTAAAAAGGTAAATCCATTTTTCCAAAGTTATACTCTCTATCTGAAAGCCATAACGCATTGATCCGTTGTACTTCATCCATCAACACATGTACTTTCATCTGGATTAAGAAATATTAGCTCTGGAAAAACGACAAAAAGAAGCAACATGAAGCTTCATTTTTAACCCTATTTTTCTCTTCAGTCTCGCCGGAGTTCTTACCGGAATCATAATTCCCGTCAGAACCTTAAAATTCTTCATCAGAAAACAAATTTCGAATCTGACCCATTAACCTAATCCCCGGATTACGTCCATTTGTGATCAGAAAACATAAAAAAAAAGAAAAGAAACCACCTTGATTCAAAACCATTCACCGGAGCATGGAAGTAAGTGATCGGAAAACAACCTCTTCACAAGGAATAGTAAGTCCCATTTCGTGATGAAAACCGAACTCTTCTTCTGCATGACGGAGTAAGCGTTGGAATTCAGGGTGAGTCAAGAATGAAATGGGTACGATGTATCGGGTTCGATTTACGCCAACGTAAACCGGAAAATGGCCTTTTGGGACATCCAATGGTAGACCGTCGTCATCGTAACCGTGTTTTTTGCCTAAACTTGAACATCTTTTGAGTATTTGTTTTAATAGTGCTGCTTGTGAAAGCTTGTTTGATTTTTTAATCCCCATATTATATACTTTTGGTGTTTTTGGTGTAGTGTGTGTTTTTGGTGAAGTGTGTGTTTTGAGTATTGTTGAGAAGCATAAGGAAAGAGTGAAGACTATATATACACAAAATATTCAACATATTCTCTTTGGTTTCATTCCAATTGTACCATCTTTCTAAATTTAATATTTTATTAATAATAATAAAAATATTTACAAGATCGTTATTGTGGTTATTGAAAATTACTGACGACCTTATAATAGGGTATTAAATTATTGTTTCGCGATACCACGGACAAAGATAAAGTTTGACTCGAAAATTTTTCTTGATATAGATTTTAAGTTATTATGAAAAGATAATTTCATACGTATAATAACATATATACGTTTACGTTTATACATATGTTGCTTATAGTTAAAAAAATAATATATATACTTTTACGTTTATATACATGTTTTGATATTTTTAAGAGGAGATTTTACAAATAAAAATATGGTAACTCATAATCTAAATTGAGCGATTTATAAGTTAAATAAACTTATGTTTTTTTATTTAAGTGGAGATGTAAATGAAAGAGAAAATGTAATTATGTATTGTAAGAGAGTGTAAAATAGAAATAGTTTTTGATGACATCATCAATCTATCTAACGACTGAAATCAAAGAAGATAACTCATCCAATGGACATTACTTCGTCATGTGAATTCTATTTTATTATATATTAAAGGTTATAAATTCTCCCCAGATAATTAAAATTGAACAAGTAAATTAGTTGTTGTAACTTGTAACTAAAATAAGTTACTAATTATAAAGTAATATTGACTCAAGTTTGTTTAAGACTTTTTTTTATTGAGATTGAGTTCAACCTCAAACACATAAACAAGTTCAAGGTATACAATGAGGCACACACTATCTATACACGTTCTTATTTGAACCCGTATCAAGTTCTTCCAGCCAAATGTGAAATGGGAATGCACGTAAATATATATAAATTTGTAACATACAAGAACTATATAATTGTAAGTTTACTAATTATATATTTGAATTTGTTTTTCACGTACCTTATACAAAGCTTGGCTGTAATTTAAGTATATATATTATGGATCTTTCTTGACAAGCTATACAAAATGAATAAACTGAAATAAGTAAAATATATGTTATTTTTGTTTGATTTGGATTACCTTTATTATTATATAAAATGACTAATTACAAATCAGATAATAGAGACATAATTTTATGAAGGAGCCATGTGTGGTGAGAGTAGCAAAGGACATACCATATGTAAGTTTTGGTACATTAGACAAGGTGGGGACATGCCCCATTGGCAATTCTACTCTATGTTTCATACAACTTCTTCTATATCTTTCAATCAATATTGTTTGAATTTTATGACTGAGAGTTTTATTATGAGCTTTATTATAAAGATAGATTTTCTGTGCATATTTTTATATATTTTTCATGAGCTACCCAGAGCTCCAGTCACCATTACGTTACATATCGGGTGTTAATCGGGTTGATTTAATTTCAATAAACTTAATTGGATCGCTAATTGAGTTTTATAAATTTAAGACTTACCTGTAACCCGATCCTACAAATACATCGGGTTTAGTTCTAGTCGAGTTCGGATTTACTCAAAGAAACAATGTATATAAAAGTGGACCATTCCATTACTGTGGTTGAAAACAAAATACGCAAATTTATTACTTTTTAGATTTATCAAAACCAAAAATTATTATCTGCGCTTGCAACGGATGTTAGAAACGTATGTGTTTATTTGTACACATTTGAGAAAAAAAGAAACATAACTTTAACAATTGGAATTCATAAAAAATAGTAGAGAAGAGAGTCCTAACTTTTCTATATAAATTATATATAAAAAAATAAAGTAAATGAAAATTTCGTACTTTACTTAATATCCAAACCTAAAAAACAAACAAAATAATTCACAAAACATTTACTTATTAATATGAATATATTATATGTTTCGGTAAAAGAAATTAAAGAAATTAAATAACTTAATATTTTATTTAATAGCTTAAAAATTAAAGATAACATCTGAAATTCAGCTTAAAAACTTATAGATTACATCTAAAGTTCAGTAAAAATATAAATAAAATAATAATAAATATCCAAAAGTATTAAATAGAAAAAATACAATGGATGCTTTTGTTAGCTAATTTTGTTATATATATATATATATATATATATATATATATATATATATATATATATATATATATATATATATATATATATATATATGGGGAGTTCTTGTGAAAAGTCGAGATAGTATTGTGGGAGCGACATATGACAACTTTCAAAAAAAAATTATTTTTCTATCATTTTAATAAAAAAATATTTAAAAAAAAATATCGAAATCTTTTTTTTCCGGGGAACTTTTTTTTTTTTTTTTTTTGGCCCGAAAAAATTATGCACGAAAAAAAATATGAAGCACATTTATAATGCACACCTATGATGAACATTTATATGTATATCATAGTTGAATATCATAGCTACGCATCTTGTCACGTCATCGCCACATCTTTTGTGCATCATATTTTTTCATCATATGTGTGCATCATATATTTTTGTGTGCATCATATGACGTGGCAGATGACGCGGCATGCTTACTTGGCAAGTTAAAGTACATATTGTGACTTGGCATAACTTTTTCGTCTGCATAACGTTAAAGTTATACACGAAAATGATGACGTTATCAAAAAAAAATTCAAAAAAAAAATTTTCGAATTTTTTTTTTTTTTTAATAAAAAAAGAAGATTTTTTTTTTAAAATGTCACCTAAACATCCCCATGTCATTCCCACATTGCTTCATCGACTTTTTACAAATTTGAAACTTTTTATTTGATCCTACTCCTATTTATATATATATATACTAGTAGGGTACCCGAGTGTTACAGCGACGACTATAGTTATTTAATGTATATGCAATTTGATTTCTTTCGGAAATCGTTTTCAATGGAAATGGATAACGGATAGCGATGACTTTTGGTTATCATAAATATAACTTAGATTAATGCAAAGATAGATTGTGTGAAATGGTTCACAACTTTTTTAGAATGATGTAAAAATCGAGTAGCATATAATTGTCGGTACTAAAATAATACATATATGATATCTATAAGAAAACATAACTTGTGGTATTCTACAACTACACACATGCATACTTTATTTGTCATGTAGAACTTCTCGATACACTACGTTCGAAGTGTACACTCCATCTCGATCAAATTTTTTGGCACCCTTTACTAATACCTTTCTATTTCCACGAGAAATCTCTCTAGATAGCGCCACGTAAAGTTGTCCATGGAAGAATACCGATTCTGGTAGATACACACCGACGTTTGGAATTGTCTGTCCTTGAGCCTTGTTAATTGTCATAGCAAAGCTAAGTCGGACATGAAATTGTTTCCTTTTCAGCTTGAACGAAAACATGTCACCTTCAGAAGGGCATAAGGGAATTAAGGAAACAAACACTCTTTTTCCAGCATGCTGACCAACAGCTATTTCCGCGTCAATGACGTTTGGCTGCAAGCTTTACATATCAATCGCGTGTCGTTGCATAATCGATTAGAGGGGTCAATATTCCTTAACAGTATAATCGGACACCCAACTTTGAGTCGAAGGTAGTAAGGGGGCAAACCACTAACAGTTAGTGACTTTAAGAATTCGACCGGATAATGGTTATTAGTATCATTTACAACTTCATCGAAACTATAGAAGATTTTTTCTTCGCCGCAAAACCGGTCTATTAACTGATCGTTAATCTCGTCCACGTCCTCATTTTTCGTTGATAATATCGCCCTATAAATGATGTAATCCGAAGGAATCACCATTGATATGCAAAGATGGAAATATAGCATCGATCAAATCATTTTTGATGTACTTTCATCTGTGTACGGTATAACCATGTCATCAGGTATTCGAATATAACTTCCATAAATCGTTTCTTCATCTCCGTTTCCAACTCGGAGTAGAAAATCCGAAAACCATGGGTCTGTCAGTGCTCTCATATTTAGAGTGAGGGAGATCTTTTTAATAAAACACCAAATAGGCGACATACGTAGGCTCGAGTCTACTATCTATGCGCGCGTTCCATGTCTTGTTACCGGCAATACCTGTCTGAATCACCACCAAGAACCATTATTTTCCCACCAAATGGTAGTCTTACCCCCATTATGTCTTGCATAGTTCTGTCTACCGCCTCTACTGCTTGCCTCTTTTCCATAGATGTTTCGTCCCATATTATTATTTTTGCACATCGAAGTAGCTGAGCAGTTCCACTCTGTTTTTTATGTTGCACATAGAGTGGTTATCCAGATTGAGGGGAATTTTGAATCGTGAATGAGTTGTTCTCCCTCCCGGCATGTTATTATCCACGACACCGGGTGATGTGGTTGCAACTGCTATAAGACCACGTGATCGAATCTCGGCTAACAATCTTTGTATAAATATGTTTTTCCAGTCCCACTAGGTCCGTCTATAAAGAACACACCGGAGTAGTCACAATCTACGTAACGCATTATCTCATCCTACACGAATTTTTGGTCTGGATTTAGAGTGTCGCGGGCTCGCAAGTGTTCTTCCTACACATGTATGGAATACTCCTCGTCCAATTCACGAAAACCTCTAGATTGTATGTCGACATTCGAGTTTATCGTAGGAAGATCAAAATCTTCTAGATTCTTACCCATGGATTGAAGATAGACGTTGGCATCAGTAAGGACCATATTAAGAACCATATCAACACTTTGATATTTTCGACCATAATCTTCTAAAAGCGAGTCATAGTGGTCGTCCCTTATATTAAAATGTGAATATTATGTCTTTACAATTTAGAATGGTTTTGTATTTTCAATTTCTAAAATTTTATTACTAATTAGGAAAGTATATTGGTGGGAAATTGATTTGTCCCTTATATTAATTTTTACTTTGTTCAATGTATTATCAAAATAGGTATAGAAAAATGAGAAATTTCGTAACATTACAAATGTTAGATATCCAGTATTGTTATTATATGTTAGATATCCACTATTGTTATTATATGTTATTTTAAGTTACGTGTTCAAAGTAATTTTATGTGCAACATATAAGTTTAAACAAAATTGAATCTCATTCATATCAAATTTGAGTTGAACCGATGCTAGCATGTGGGCGGCCTCTGGCATTTGCTGCAGCTCCAAAGAGCTCACTTGTGGTTTTGATATTGAAGAAAGTGTTCAACTTTCACTCCGAACTTCATCCACATCTCGCTGCAATACTAGACATAGTAGCTATAAATAATAAGAAAGAGATTAGTAGATACAATGGACTGAAGGGACGTTTCGAAACAAAATTATGTAAATTGTGATATAGTTCTCAAATGCTCATAAATGTATATTTAAAAGATAAACGGTATGTCTATATATAGTTGGCATTTTATAAGTTAATTTAATATTCTATATATTTTTACATTAATATAGTTAGAAAATATGGAAACAATATTACTAAAATATTAATATAAATGATAAGGGCAAAATAGTACTTTCCTTCTTAAATTTCAACTTTAAGAAAACATATTTAAATGTTTTATAGATAGTATGATATATATATATATATATATATATATATATATATATATATATATATATATATATATATATATATATATATATAATTGTGTTTTTTGCAATCTACAGTCAGATTCGCATGATCATTTATTTTTTGAATGTTCTTATGCGAAAAAGGTTTGGCGGTTAGCTTGTGCTGCCTCGAGGATTCCGCTTCATATGTATAAATGGTCAGATGTTATTGTGTTTTTAAAGCAACGAGTCCAGAAAGGTAATGCTTGGGGATGTGTTGGCCGTCTTGTTTTTGCAGCTTCAGTTTATTTTATCTGGCAAGAGAGGAATAATAGATTGTTTAAGAAAGGAACGCGTAGTATCGATGTCTGGTATAAGGTTATTTTTATCACGGTCCGATTGAAGCTCATGTCGCTTGGGATTGCAAACCGGTTAGAATGGAAGAATATTTCTACTATCTGAAACTTAGAAGTGATTAAGGGGCTCGACTAGGATGTGGTTTGGGCGTAGTTTCGGTGTTTGGTTGTTTGGTTAGTGGGTGTGCTGAATGAGTTAGTGTTTGGTTGTGTTTGAGTTTTTTCTTTATGTTTTTCCCTCAGATAATTATTTTGTTTCATCTCGTTCTGTAAGCGCTATTTCCCCTTTAGCGAAATATATATATATATATATATATATATATATATATATATATATATATATATATATATATATATATATATATATATATATATATATATATATATATAAAAGACAGCTGACTCATTTGTCAAATTATATATATAGAATAATATCTTTCAAATCAAATCAAATATTAACATAGTTACGATATTTTTAAAGAGTATGAAGTCAAAGTTGCCGGGTTCAATGCATAAGGTTTGAAAAAAACAAGTAAATAAGGTTTCTACTTTCGAACATTTAAGGAATTCATAGACATATGACAAAATCTAAATATTCAAGGAAGTACATATAGCCCATTTTAGTTTAAATTAATAAAACTTTTACTAAAAAACAATGTTTTGTGAAAATAAAGATTAGTTTGTACAAGTGTCAATCTCGACTTTATTGATGTTAATTTGTACAAGTGTGAAGAACTAATGGATTAGTAGGTATTAGTCATTAATCTCGATTGACTTGATACTTTTGCTACATCATGAGGTTATATGTACCAAGCTTTCAATATTCAAAGAGTGGGGACGGACCTAGATGTACCATTCTGCATGATCTTGAATAGGCAATTTTGTACTCATTAGAGTGACTTCAATACTCCTAATCAAATCAAATAATTTAATGATCATTTTATTAGATTATAGTCTAGTGTGTAGTTTAGTTCATATGTATTTGATTAGCCCTATCTATATATTAGCACTATCGTAAGGAAAGAGGCAAGTATTAATTCCAATAATGCTTATATTATAATATGGTATCATAGCCTAACAGGTTTTTTTAATATCTCTCTTTAAAATTCGATCTTATCATATCACAACTTACTGTCTTCGCAACCCTAGCCCCCATCCCTTGTCGATCTCAGTTTCTTTCACAAACCCTAATCGCCAATCTCCACTATGCCAGGAGACGAAGCCACCAATTCCAATTTTGACAAAGCTTTTAACATCACTAGCATCAAAGCCTACATACCCACTGCCATCAACCCTGAAGAACATAACTATAGCCAATGGCGTAGGATGTTCGAGATGCATTACATCACATGGGATGTTGAGGGGTATCTTGATGGTACTACCGTTCCTAAAGGGAGTGGTGACCGAAATTGGAGGAAAATTGACAAGCTTGTCGAGATGTGGATATATAACACAATTAGCAAAGATCTACTTCAAATGGTAATACAAAAAGGCGAAACCGCTCAACTACTATGGAAAGCACTCGAAGACTTGTTTCAATGTAACAAGGATGCAAAAGCGATTTAACTTCATGAAGATTCACGCATCTTGCGGATTGGCGATCTCTCTGTTTCCGACTATTGTACGAAACTAACGGTAATTTTTGATGCACTTGACAATCTTGGTGAATCAATAGAGGAACGTACGTTGGTAATGCATGCAGTGAACGTCTTGAAAGGAAAATACCTTGGTGTTTCAACCCTAACCATACTTGCCCTCTTCCCTCGTTTCTTCAAGTTCGTGCCATGCTTAAACTGGAAGAAACACAAGACAATCACAACTGTGACGAAGGTATTCTCCATGATACATCATCATCACCATCAGTCCTTTATGCTAGAGGTAATGTTCGAAATAATGGTCCTCAAAAATGTCGAAACTTTCAACGAGGATATTGTAATTATGGGGGAAAGTCGATTCATTCATGGTGACGCATCGAATCATTCTCTGTCTAGTGGTAATGCACGGCCTTCGGGTTATGGGGGCCAACATCCCGGATATGGGGGACAAAACCATTACCTGGTCAATCCTATGAAGCAGCAACAATCCAACCTGGGTCGTGGGTCGGGGCCCCATCAGCAGTTTTCGGGTAAGGTTATTATCTAGGGGGTTTTGGATATGGTGTTCCCCCTGGTCCGATGTTTACACCGAGTGCCCCTCCTGGATTCCCATTCTTTTCGGTCGCTCCTCCAAGTCCAAGCCCAGGCACGACCCAACAAGCCCATCAGTCATTTTCTTTAGGCCAACCTAGTCAGCAGGTTTACCATGGGGCAGGGAATTCAACAGCTAAACCGAGCGCGTTCACCATTCAGTCTGGTCACACAAACCAGCCTACTAAAATTCCTCAAGCGTTTAGCAATTTGACGTTCAAGGAAAATGTTGATCGAGAATTGTACATGGATACGGGGACAACATCGCATCTCACATCAGAAGCAAGGTAATGTAAGTACCCTTTTTAATAATAAGCATAATATATCATCAATTTGTTGGTGACGGAAACAATACTCGTCACCAACTCTGGAAATAGAGTGTTGCCATCCAAGTATCGCCCCCTTTACCTAAACAACGTCCTTGTCACACTCAATATCATTAAAAATCTCATTTTTGTGCGTAAATTTGTTAATGATATTGATTGTACTGTCGAATTTGATAAACTTGACTTTTCTGTGAAGGACCCTCAGACTCGAAAAATTCTCCTAAGATGTGACAACACCGACGATCTTTACCCCGTTCTTCCATTTTCATCAAAAACGTTTGCCTTTCTTTCATCAAGTCAAGACACGTGGCATTAACGCCTTGGACACCCAAAAGACGATGTGTTACGAGTTTTTTCTTTTAATAAAAGCAAAACTTCTTCTTTATGTAATGCTTGTCAACTTGGGAAACATATTAAACTTCCGTTTTTTAGTTCTTTGTCTAATATTGAATCGTTTTTGATAATGTTCACACGGACCTTTGGACTTCCCCGGTTCCCAGTGTGAGTGAAATAAAATACTCCCTCTGTCCCATATTAAGTGTCCACAATCAGATTTTGAGGTCTTTTTTTTTTTTGCAATGTAACATCCAATTTCCCAGAATTAAAATATTTAGTAAGTATTTACTTGTTTATTATGTTTTATATTCTAGCTTATTATAGAAGTTTCAAATATAAGGGACTAGATTGGTAAGAAAAATAGTTAACTTGGTTAGAAAGGATTTAAATTGTTAACTATGTTAGTTAAATAAGTAAGTTAATCAAGTTTTGAAAGTTGAGGGACTAAAGTGTAATTATGGAATTTTGTGTGTATGAGGTGGAGGTGAGGTGTTCTTTTTGCAGAATTTTATAGGTGTGTGTGTGTGTGTATTCTTTGAGAGAAATCAAAAGAGGATAAGTGTGTTAATCTCAAATTGAAGCTTGTTGGTTGTGAATTTCTTCAATTAAGACAAGGATTAGGAGTTTAAGAACCCTAACTTAGGTTCTAGTTGGAGAAAAGAAGATTTGAAGGATAAGGGAAAAGGGAAGGAAACGAGGGTGTAGTAAACGTATTCCGACTTCAAGGTGAGTATACGAAGCTTATTTTAAATATGTTACATGTTTATATTTATGTGTTAAAATATTTGAGAGTTGAGTAATACTATGATTAACAAGAATTCACTAAATATTGATTATATTCAAAGCCTTTAATTGGCGGGAAAGATTGTTACAAAGAGTTTCTCTCTCTAGAACTATCTATTCAAGCACGCCTACAATTTAACCCTCTCCTACTATTTATAGACTCACGAATACAACTATAATTTAAAAAACAGTTATCCTAATGTTTATTTAAAAACAAGCCCTATGAACTAACTAACTAAGTCTTCACTTTAACTTTAACTCTGGTGAACTTCACTTTAATTCGGATGTTGAAGCTTGTTCTTCATAGTTAAACTCTTTAGTGTTGACTTGCTAAGATTTAACTCGGATGTTGATAGTTGTTATTCCGAGTTAAACACTTAGAGTAAAATATACTTTAATGCGGCTTTGAAGCTTCATACATTCTTCTATATACCCCAACATATACAGAAAAGCCCTAGGTTAGGAAAATTTTAAAAGGTCTTGGTAATGCCAGAAGAAGACATCTTATTTACTCAAACCGTCATCAACTTCCAGTCTCCTCATACAAACCCTAAAATCCTAAACCGCGAACCGAACATATACGATTACATCCCGCAAACTCACACTACATAAATTACCCCCGTATTTACCTTTATCCCTTCAAAACACTTACCCCGATATTTCTCAGCTAGACCTGATTCTAAGCTGTTAAAAGAATTAAATTACGGTTAACCACATATGATGTTTTAGGGAATCACACCCTGATAATGGACAAAAGTATAAAACATGTAGTAAAGAGCCTAAAAAGAGCAAAAGTCGCATTAAAAGGACGAAGTTTGTGTGAAGACCTTGACAAAGACTTCCAAAAGACTATCTAAAGACTCAACCACATCCGAAGACCTAGACAAGACACTTATCATGTACAGATGAAGACTTTTTAAAGATATGAAGAGTCGTGTATGATACAACATTACCATCAAAACGTCTAGAGAACTGAAGATGTAGTTGTCAAATCGGACAATAGACAGGAAGCCCATAGGTCAAGGAAAATTTATTAGGTCTCAGTAATGCCAGAAGACGACATCATATCTACTCAAACCTTCACCAACTTCCACTCTCTTCATACAAACCCTAAAACCCTAAATCGCTAACCGAACGGATATGATTACATCCCGTAAACTCACACTACCCAAATTACCCCCATATTTACGCTTATCCCTTCAAAACACTTACCCCGACGCTTCCCACCTAACCTTGATTCTAAACCTTTAAAATAATAGAGTTATAGTTAATCCGCCAACAGTCACCGAAAACAACATCTGACCTTCAGGAGTTTGTTGGGGCACCTTAAAAGACTTACGGGAACTAGAAAAGACATCCCATACAAAACCAACCAAAACACGATCACACAGACATTGGAAACACACCTGAAACGCACCAAGCAACATCAACCGGACCAACTGTCGGCAAAGCTAAGAAGTGGTCCGGGTAGATGGTGCACTTTTGGCCTATAAATACAATACAAATTTCCAACATTTAAGACACCTCTTTTACACATTTAAGACCCTCCTTTTTCCTAGTCATTTTGTATTAACTTTTTTTTTATATTGTTCGAGTAGTTTTGTTAGTAGTTTAGTTAGCATCACCGATAATTAGTGTGAGCGGAGAATGTAAGTTGTAATAAGCAATAAAATTACACATTCTATTTCTCTATTCCAGGTGACTTCTTTCCCTAACTTATATAATTGATATTCTAGTTTTATTGTTCGATTATGTTTGTATGCTTTGTAGTTGCCATGCTTAGGGAGTAGTGGTATTAGTGTTTGCCATGATGTAGTATTTTAGTAGTTACTAGATAGTGATAATATGAGTTGAATAATGTGTTATAAAAACCTTACTAGTAAGACCCCCTAGTAGTTAACATTTTATTGCGGCCTATTTGGTGATATGTCAGGCTAGTCACGTCAGGAGAAAATATTCCGCTTGTGGCCTTCATAACTCGATTATGTCGTAGAAAAAAAAGTTAACCAAAAGAGGCTGCCAAGTCAAGTAGTGATGATCTTTAAGTAAAACCTAAGTGTAACTATCTAATCCTCTAAGTGGTACATACGCAATCATACTTAGTTTTGCTACATAAACTAAAAGATTGAAAGGTATTTTATAAAACTAGGTGATCTAGACTTAAATGACTAGATATATGATAACTGTTCAAGTGCTAGGAGATTAGATACAGACATTAACCGGCACGGACTAATCATACTCGAATAGCCTAGACCTTTGTCATAGTACATACACAACATTATCCAATTACTTCTAGATTTACTAATCATTAAACTCATTGAACTAATTCAACTTAACATATTATCACTCCTATACCGCTATCTATGAAATCATGATAAATATTGTTGGGTTATAATTTAGACAAAATAGTTTAACTCCTAAACAATACTTCTAACAACGGGAAAAGTAACTTACAAGATTAATACGGAAGCTATTAAGAAGTTATTACTGAAGAACAAGTTAATGCGGCTGTTCAACAAAGTTACTACGGACATGATTGTTACTACTGATGAAGACAAGTTACTGCGGATAGATCAAGTTCATACGGAAGACCAACTTTTCATGCAAGTCTTATTAGAATTAGACTTAGATTATGTTTCCTTTTGTAATTAGATTATGTTTCCTTCTAGATAACGATAGATGTAGATTTCTAGTTTATCTAAAACTAGCCTCAAGGTCTATAAATATAGATCCTTGTAGAATAGAAGAAACACGTTGTATTGATATTCTGAGTTAATACAATTGAGGCTTACCATTCAACAATATTATTGTTTGTTCTTATTCAGATTCTTACGATATTATATTGTTCGATAACTCGTAAATATTGAAGTGTTCATCCGCTGCCGAACTTCTTCAATAGATCAAGATCTTAACGAAGGGAAAGTTAATAAGTTATATTAACTTATTCGATCCTGACAAGTGGTATCAGAGCACAGGAGGTGCTTTAGATCCATTGATCAACGAGTTGATAATACTCATACGAAAGAATCAAGATAAACATCATGGCTGATGTTGCAATCAACAAAGTTCCTGTCCTGAATAGCAACGAATTCGACTTATGGAAGCTACGAATCAAACAACACATCCTACTGTCTGATTACACAGTTTGGGATGTCATCATCAATGGCAACAAGACTGCTGCCAACCAAGGCGCTGATGGACAACCAGGAATGGTGATACGCCAACCAGTGACTGATCTGGAACGAAGAGAAAAACAAACGGAGATCAAGGCTCTAAGTATTCTTTTAATTGCCATCCCCAACGAATACCAATCACAATTCGAAGAATATCAAGATGCCAAATCTCTATGGGAAGCTTTGGAGAAAAGATTCAGCGGAACAAAGAATACCAAGAAGAACAAGAAAGCTCTTCTTAAACAGGAATACGAAAATTTCAATGCCCTGAAGGACGAACGAATGACTCAGACGTTCGATCGATACAAAAAGCTCACATGAGAGATGATCAGCGCAGGAATTAAGTATGAGAAAGATGACCTCAACCGAAAGTTCATAAGAGCTCTAGGTAAGGAATGGAAAATCTACACGGTTTCCTATAGACAAGGAGACACATTAGAAGAACTGGAGTTAGATGATCTTCACAACGACTTACGAGTCTTTGAGTCAGAGGTGGAAGCAGACAAACCTAGCAGTAGCAGCCACAATATTAACAATGTTAATACTGCCCTTGTCACTACCTCTGGAGGAACGAAACATGAAAGCGGAGAAGAGATATCTTTCGAAGCATTCATCTCACAAAGCTCATATCTCACCAGTGATGATGTGAAGCAAATACATCAAGATGACTGGGAAGAGATGGAATTAAAGTGGCAATCTGCCATGTTAGCTCTACGTGCAAGGAGATTTGCGAATCGAACCAGAAGAAGATTCAATCCAAGGAACAATGAACGAATTGCTTTCGATAAAATCAAGGTTAAGTGCTATGAATGTAATGAACCAGGACACTTTGCAAGGGAATGTCCAAAGAAGTCAAAATCCAACAATTCACGACCCACTCAAGACAACAATCAAAGTGCACTCATGTCACAAGACATATTTGGATACGATTGGAATGACTTAGCCAAAGAAACTAGTCAAAACAGGGCCTTGATTTCTGAAGAACAAAATCCTGTTTATGCGGAAGATGTTACTACTGTTCACCATGCATGCATAGCAGTAGTAATGGATGCGGATGACACGGTTTCTACGGAGGACATAGTTACTGCAGAGCTAGTTTATACTGACCTGGGAACTACGGAAATTAGCTACGATGTTCTTGGATATGACTGGACCGAAGATGATCAAGGAGCAACTCAAGAGGATGCTCTAATGGCAATCGACTCATCATCAAAGGATCCTGAAACTCCATCTCTCATGGCCGAGGTAACTACTAAACTATGTTCTTCTGATTGTAAAGATATAATTGTTAAATATAAAAATCACAATCAATTAATGAGTGATTCAATCAAAATCTTAGAAGAACAAAGAAGGTCAGCTGCTAGAGTCATTGATAACTTAGAAAACCAAATTAAGTCACACAAAATAAATGAACAAAGTTATCAAGAGAAAATTAGTTTAGTTGAATGGCAAAGAGAAGATTTACTAGTTAAACTTAAGATGGCTAGGGAAGAAATCAAACGATTAGAACAAGAACATGATAAAGTTGAGTTAGATGTAGGGAAATTAGAACATGCTTCAAAATCAGTTAATAACCTAATCCAACAACAAATTCATGGAAAGGTAAAAGCTGGTTTAGGTTACAAAGAAGTTGCCCCTCCATTTAACCAAAACTATATCCCTCCATCCGTAGATGAACCTAGAATCCCTATCTCTCAGACACCTCCAAAAGAATCATTCAATGTTGATCCAATCAACTATGATGAAGTTCTGATTGAGGACTTAGTTGAACAGAGTAAGCTAAACATTGTGAAAAATAAGGACATTCCTTTAGAAAATCACCTTATCACAATAGAAGGTGTTACTCAACAGTCTTCACAAAGTCTACTGTCTATGCCACGTAATGATCCCATCAATAAGGTCAAAACATCCACGGAAAGTAAGACCAAAACAGCTCCTAAGGAAAAAGAGAAGACTTGGATTCATATAGGCAAAGGAGGAAATCAAAGAAACATGAATCAAGTACAAACACAAAGAGGACAAATTCCTAAAAGTTCTGTTAAGGGATGTTTTATATGTGGGAAATTAAATCACTATGCAAAAGTTTGCTATCACAATCCTCAAAATCAGTTGCAAGTGATTCAAAAACCACATCACGGGTTGGGATACATTAGAAAATCTGAGCGTAAAAACAAACCCATGAATAATAGTAACAAAATAAATCATGCAAACCATAAATTTGTTACTATGAATTCAGGAAGAAAAAGTGTGAACAAACATAACGTATTTTCTAACAATAAGAATAGAGTTCCTACTGCCAGACAAAATCTTGTTTCTACTGCAAAACTTAATACGGCCAAATATAATGGTGTTAATACTGCTCGTGTTAATACTGTGAAAAATAACCGCGTTAATACTGCTCGTGTTAATACTGCCAAAGGTAACCTAGTTACTACGACTCATGTTAATACTGTGAAACAAAAGCATGTCAAACCAGTATTTGTTCCCATTGTTAAATCAAAAGCTATTAGAACTAAAATTGTTTCAAAAGCAAAAACAGTCAAACAAGTGTGGCAACCAAAGATCCAAGTAACTCAACCACCTGTTCCTATTGATTTTTCAAAACTAGTCCAAAGGAAGGTGAGTTACTTTGATGAAATGGGCAAACCCAAGTCAGCTTTGGCTTGGGTTCCCACCAGAAACTAACTTCTATCGTTTATGTGCAGGTTCAGCCAACCAAAGACAGTGAGAGCAGTTGGCATGTAGATAGTGGCTGTTCTAGGCACATGACGGGCAACATGTCATGTCTTCAGGACTTTGAAAATTTCAATGGAGGATATGTTGCGTTTGGAGGAAATCCAAAAGGAGGAAGAATTTCTGGGAAAGGAACAATAAGCAATGGTACATTACACTTCAAAGATGTGTACTATGTGCAACAGTTGCAGTATAATCTGTTGAGTGTCTCTCAAGTCTGTGATGAGAAGCACACAACTATCTTTACTGCTTCTGAATGCATCATCATGAAGCCTGGGTATGTCATAGATGAGAGTATGATCTTACTCAGAACACCAAGGAGAGACAATGTCTATTGTCTTGACATGTCAAAGGTTCAACTCAATTCACCTGAAGCATGCTTTCTCTCAAAAGCTACTCTAGATGAATCCACCCTATGGCATAGGAGAATGTGCCACATGAACCTGAAGAACATCAACAAACTGGTCAAATCTGGCTTGGTTAGAGGTCTCCCCAACAAGCAGTTTAATCTTGATGACAACTGCTTAGCTTGTTTGAAGGGTAAACAACACAAATCTTCTCACAAGACAAAGGAGATCAACACTAACACCACACCTTTACATTTACTCCATATGGATCTATTTGGTCCTACCAATGTAAAGAGCATTGCAAAGAAGTCATATTGCCTTGTCATCACTGATGACTTCTCAAGATATACATGGGTGTACTTTCTGGGTACCAAGGATGAAACAAGTCAGCTACTCATCACTTTCATCACCAAGATTGAACATCAAATTAATCTCAAAGTCAAGAAAATTCGATGTGATAATGGCACAGAATTCAAGAACCAAGTGATGAATGACTTTTGTGAAAAGAAAGGAATAGAGAGGCAATTCAGTGCTGCTAGAACTCCTCAACAAAATGGAGTTGCTGAAAGAAGAAATAGAACTTTGATCGAAGCAGCTAGAAGCATGTTGGCAGACTCCAATCTTCCCATCTTTTTCTGGGCAGAAGCAGTTAACACTGCCTGCTATGTTCAGAATAGGGTCCTTCTAGTCAAGTCTCACAACAAAACTCCATATGAACTCCTCCACAAGAGACAACCTTTGATCAGCTTCTTAAGAGCATTTGGATGTCCATGCACAGTCTTAAACTCTAAAGACTATCTTGGTAAGTTTGAGAGCAAAGCTGATGAAGGAACTTTCGTTGGATACTCATCACAAAGCAAGGCATATCGTGTTTACAATCACAAAACAAAGATAATTGAAGAAAGCTCCAACGTGACCTTCAATGAACATACTTACACCAAGAAGGGTCAAGGACCAGATTGGGTTTTCGATTTGGATGCATTAACCAAATCGTTGAACTCTAACTTTGAGTTTCAATCTTCTTCAGTTCCTACGGACACTGTTACTACGGCACCATCTCTTCCTACGGATCCTCTTACTACGGAGCCAGTTACTACGACTCCTATCATTGGTACTGCTCGATTAGATGTTATGGAGTACATCAATCTCCCTGTTTCTACGGAGGATCCCATTCAACTTTTTGATCCCATATCCCCAGATGAAACAGAAGATCCTTCTCATGAACGTACACATGAAGATGAAGCAACTACTTCTAAGGATGATACCACATACCCCGATGGCGTTCCATACTTAGTACAAGAGGATGAAAATGGAGTTGAACAAATTGTCACTGAAGAATTTGAGCCATATTCTGATGTCATACCATCTTCAGTTACTACTCCTCCATCTACTGCTTACTACCCAAGCAATGATATGCCCGATTTGAATGATACAAACTTAGGCGCTGAACTAAGACTTGAGAAGATTCCATCTTCTCGTGTTTCAAAGAACCACCCACCTTCTCAAATAATTGGTGATCTTGACTTCTCAATAGAGACTAGAAGTCAAACCAAGTCTAAGAAGGATCATGTGAAGGCTCTTCTTAACACATGTTTATTTGCCTGCTTTCTTTCTCAAATGGAACGAAAGAAAATACAAGAGGCATTACTGGATCCACATTGGATAGAGGCATGTCAAGCTGAGCTACTACAATTTAAGATCCAAGGAGTATGGGAATTAGTGGAAGTCCCATTTGGCAAGAAGGTGATAGGTACAAGATGGATCTTCAGAAACAAGAAGGATGAAAGAGGTATTGTGGTCAAGAATAAAGCAAGATTGGTTGCACAAGGCTACACACAAGAAGAGGGAATTGACTATGAAGAAGTCTTTGCACCAGTAGCTAGGATTGAAGCTATCAAACTATTTCTAGCTTTTGCTTCATTCATGGGCTTCAAAGTCTATCAAATGGATGTCAAGAGTGCATTCCTCTATGGTGTCATTGACGAAGAAGTTTATGTCAAACAGCCTCCTGGTTTTGAGGACCCTCAACATCCTCACAAAGTGTATAAACTGATAAAAGCTATTTATGGGCTTCATCAAGCACCAAGGGCTTGGTATGACACTCTTTCTGATTATCTTCTTCAAAACAACTTTCAAAGAGGAACAATTTGCAAGACACTCTTCTTCAAGAAATCTCACTCAGATATTCTTCTTGTTCAAATATACGTTGATGACATCATCTTTGGCTCTACCAAAGATGCTTTGTGCAAAGGGTTTGAAGAATTAATGCATACTAAGTTTCAAATGAGTTCCATGGGAGAACTTACTTTCTTTTTGGGTCTACAAGTCAAGCAAAAGAAAGATGGCCTCGTTATCAGTCAATCCAAGTATGTCAAGGACATTCTCACAAAATTTGGATTATTGGATGCCAAGATAGCAAGCACTCCGGTAGAAACTCACAAACAACTGACTGCTGATCTTGAGGGGGAGGATGTGGATATACACAATTATAGATCAATGATTGGCTCCTTAATGTATCTCACAGCTTCAAGACCAGACATCATGTTTGGAGTTTGTGTTTGTGCAAGATATCAAACAAGACCCAAAATGTCACACCTAATTGCAGTCAAGAGAATCTTTCGTTACCTAAAGGGCAAGCCTAAAATAGGTTTATGGTATCCTAAAGACTCTCCTTTTGATTTAATTGCTTATACTGACAGTGACTATGGTGGTGAAAACTTAGACAGGAAATCAACAACTGGAGGATGCCAATTTATTGGCTCAAGACTGGTGTCATGGCAATGCAAGAAGCACACAACGGTGTCTACCTCTTCCACAGAAGCTGAATATATTGCAGCTGCTAGTTGTTGTGCTCAAGTGCTATGGATACAAAATCAAATGATGGATTATGGCTATTTATTCATGAACACACCTATTCACATTGACAACCAAAGCACTATTAGCATCATCAACAATCCAGTCAAGCACTCCAAGACAAAGCATATAGAGATACGCTACCACTTCATAAGAGACTGTAACGAAAAGAAATTGATCCATGTTGAGAAAATCCACACTGACAATCAGCTTGCTGACCTTCTCACAAAGGCATTCGATGTTGGAAGATTCACATTCTTGATTACAAATATTGGAATGATTAACATGGATTGATATCAACTTCCTTTATCTCTTAGTATTTCTATTTCAAAGTCCCTTCGACAAGCAGTAGTAACCTTATGATAAGCATCAAGTGCCTTACTTGTTAGTATTGTACTATGTTACTACTGCAGTATTAATAGTAGAAACAAATTTTAACCAAAGTATGATTAGTACGGCCAAAATTGTCAGAATTAAGGGAAGGTTTAACTACTAATGCCCTTAATCTAATAATACGGACGGAATGGTTAATGACTGATTAGTATTGTGTTACTACGGACCTCTGGTTAATATTGCTAGTAATTCACGTTACTACGGACAGTCCAGTTAATACGGATCGTGTACCATTACTACGGACATTAATCAACTTACTACGGCTATTATTTGTTAATACTGCAAATTACCGTATTAAAAGGTTTCTTAAACAATAAGTATTCCTTAATTAATGGTGATTTGACAAGTCAAAATACAACTTGTAACTAACTTTTACACGTGGCACTTGGCTATTGGACCTATTTTTTAAATTTCAGGCGCGAGGTACAGCTATACTGACACGTGTCAATCTCCTATTGCACCGTTACTTTTAATCATCACCCGCGTCTAATCCAAATTCTCAAGTTGTTACCTTTTTCACCGTATAAATAGGGCAATTTTTAACCGTTTGAGTACTTACATTGCTTAAAGAACCCTAATCGTCTAAAAAGTTACCGTTACAATTAAAATCCCAAATTTTTCTTTCAATCTTTGCTACATCCTGCTTCTATTTGTTAGTTATCATCTAAAATCGATTATATCTTCATTAACAATGGTTGAATTACAGTTTTTCATAACACACAATATGGTGGGTTTCATGACTAAACGTGGTGACAATGCCGATTTCCATCAGATTATCGATTCCTTGAATCGATCCAACATTAAATTGGCACTAACAATCAATCCCGAAATCAATGAAGCACACATTAGGGATTTTTGGACCTCAGCAGAACTCAATCTTGAGGGGGAGGTCCCTGTCATAAATGCCACGGTGGATGGTAAAGCTATAAGTATTTCAGAGGCAACCTTGCACACACACTTACAACTCCATGATGCGGCAGGTATAACACATCTTTCCAATGAAATACTTATCAAAAATTTTGCAAGAATGGGGTATGAGGGGGACCTAAACATCTCCACTTTTTCAAAGGCAAAACTGTCCCCCCAATGGAAATTTTTGTTGCATACTTTGCAATAGTGTTTGTCTCAAAAACGAACGGGTTGGCATGAAGGTAGCTCTTCTTTAGCTACTGCCATGGTATGTTTGGCCACCAACCGAACATATAATTTTTCAAACTTAATTTTTGAGGGTATGAAGTGGAACTTGGTCAATATCAAACACAAATTTTTAATGTATCCAAGATTCCTTCAACACATTTTTAACAATGAACTACAAAATCTTTCTAGATCTGAAAATGTTTTCTTTTATCATGCACACACAAAGAAAGTTTTTACAAACATGAGAAAATTTAATAAGGGCGGTTCTTCAAATGTGACACCATTGTTCTCTACAATGATGGTGGTCACAGTTTCTCAAGATGAAGGACAAGTGACTGCACCTCTGTCCCAACCACCATCTTCTCTTGCATCAACCAGAACACCACTGCAATTTCTATTGCAAGTGATGAGGTTAGAACCCATGAGGATACAACTACAGTTGCTACTGCAAGTGTACCTCCTGTTGCTACTGTGTGTTCTACTCCAGTTTCTACTGCCACAGTCACCACTATTGTGACTTCACCCACAGTTTCTACACCTCACACACCATCCACAGCTGCTTTTTCAAGAAGACCAAAGAGGGTTCCTCAGCCTCGTGTGTCTCAAACTACCCCACATACTCACACTCAAACATCATTACCTGAAACATCTTCAGGAATGACACCATCATTAGGGGAAAACATTGAGCATACCCCCTTGCTCACTGAGGTGGTCCATCAGGAGGGGGGTGACCATGTGGAGAGGGCTAATACTACTGCAACATTCACTTCTCATAGTGAAGCTCATGACAGTATTAACATCTTTAAGACCCAAACCACGGCAACACTAACCTTTGATGATGACTGGCTCTCATCATTGGAAGGTGGTCCCTGGCGCCAAGAGACCATGGGAGAGATACATGTTCCTGCTAGGCAAGAGAGTGTCTCTACACCCTATGATCAACCACTTGTTGGTACCCAACAGGAAAGGGGTGAGGGTAGTTTCACTTTAAACAATGAATTGATGGACATGTACAAAACTGTCATAGCTAGGGTGGATAAACAAGAGGAAACTCTTGCCACTCTCACAGGTTTGGTGCAACAGTTGCTGGCTCAGAAGGCTCTTCTATCTGCCCAACTATTGCCCAAAAGAACCACCACACGCAGCTTTGGAACTTCCCCCAGGCCATCAAGCTCTTCATCCATTGATGATACTCCTCCATATGACAAAAAGGGGGAGAAAGAACATGAGACTAATATTTTATCATCTGAGGAGAGCAGGGGAGAAGAAAGAAAGAGCGATGAAACTGTCATTACTGCAACCTCCCAACCAACTGAAGATATGGAGATTGATAGTACTCCTAAGGGGGAGACAGAAAGAGAAAGAGAAGACATGGTGGTGGATGAAGAAGGAGAAAGAATGGTGATAGATGAAACCAATGAGAAGGAACAATTGCTTGAGGGGGAGCAAATGGTTGAAGAAACAGTAGAGGGTGAGCATACAAGGGAAATAGAAATGGAAGACACATCAGTTTCTACCAACCCTACTGTACTGACTTCATGGTTACTACTGCTCCTCAGTCAGTTGTTGTTGCTGCGGACCCAGTTGCTACTGACCCAGTTACTACGGATGTTGAAATGGTTCCTACGGATACATTACTACTGTCAACATTCCAGCTACTCCTTTAATACGGATGTTGAAATGGTTCCTACGGATACCATTACCACTGTCAACATTCCAGCTACTCCTTTACTACGGATGTTGAAATGGTTCCTACGAATACCATTACTACTGTCAACATTCCAGCTACTCCTCCAACTTTTTATCAAGCTTCTCACACTTTTCAAGCTATTCCAGCTGAAGCTACAACACTCACTACCACAACATCTGAAGCTCCTGCTCCTACCTTTGATCAACAAGTTGCTACGGATGAGCTAATTCAACAAGAAATGACAAGAACCTTTGTCATGTCTGATGAGTCTACATTAGCATCACAACTTCACAAGATCAAGGAAGACAAGAAGAAACAAGAAAAGGAAAGAGCAGAAGCTGAAAGAAAGAAAGTCATAGCTGCAGCAGTTGCTAGACAAAAATCTAAAGCAGCAGCTGCTGATTCTCAATCCAATGAAGGTCAACTTACTTTGCCTGAAAAACAAAGTGATATTTTTGTGACTGCAGGTAGATCTGGATACATCACTGTGAAAGGAAAACTTGTCAAAGTCAACCTTGATGATCCAGAACACAAAGATAAAGGCAAGGTGAAAGTTGTGGAGAAATGAAAAGAAGAGAACAAGGAAGAAGAAAGGCTTGCAAGAGAGAAGGCTGTTGCAGAAAGAGATGAGAAAAATCTGCGAGCAGAGATGGAAAGAGAAAGACTGGAAGCAGAAAGAGCATCTGTTGAGTTCCTAAGACTTGAACAAGAAAGAGCCACTGCTGAGTTCTTGAAGAATCTTGCTGATGAAGAAAAATTGAGTCAAGAACCCACTCAGGCTGATAGAGAAAGGCTAAGAAAAATTGTTGGGGAGGATGCAATCCGTGCTCAAGAGATGGCAAATGAGGAGATTCTGGAAGATCCTTTCCTTAAAGGTCAAGAAAAAGCTGATGCTGAGCTTGCCAGAAAGATGCTTGAAGAAGATGAACTTATGCTCAAAAAGCAAGCCAAAACCAAGCCTGAGAAGAAGAAAGTGTTTGGAAAGAAGGAGTCCACTAAGGTCAAGCTAGCTGAAGATAGGCAGAAATTTGTCTCTTATCTCAAGACAAAGGGATATAGTGGTAGGTCTTTAGGATCTATGAAGATAGCTAGTTTATTGGAGCTAGTGGAAAAGGAAAAGAAGAAAGAAGTGCAAAGAAAAGCTGCACTTGCCAAAATTCAAGAGAAGAAGAAGCAAGACATGGAGAAAACCATGAAGATTGCTCTTGAAACTGGAAGGAAAATTATCCATGAGCAAGAACCTGTTAGTACTGCTCCTGCTACGGATAAACCTACTGAGAACCCAAAGAGGAAGAAGCTAGCATCAAAAAGAATTCATGCTCTTGCTAAGAAAAGAAGAGTAGAAACTTCTACTGCTACAAGTGCTTCTCAAGAAAGTCCTAACATTCCTTTTATGAATGTGAAACAAGAACCTGTTAGTGTGGAAGAACAAGATCCTAAAGCTACTCAAGAAGATTGTTCATCATACATTAATCATGTAGAAGGACTAAGGTTTACTCCTTTAGCTGTGAAGCCTCCTATGATCATTGATTGGAAATTTCTTGGTGGACAACTTGGAACAGAATACGAGGTTACAAGACAAAACAAATCGAAAACAGTAGTTCCAGCCTTCCACGGAGTAATAAGAGATTTCGAAAGAGATGACTTAGAGAGAATGTACCAAATAGGAAAAGTCAAATATTCTCATCGAAGAGGAGAATGCTCAGGTACGGATCTTGCAATGGATTGTTTATGTGGTTTGTTTGAACCAGGATACAAGAAGAAAAGTTCAGTGTTCAAGAAGGGAGGTCCATCAAATCCAGTAGTCAAGTGGTTTGTCTATGAACGAAGTGGTGTCTACTCACTAGTAAGAAAAAAGGGAGCCATGGAGTTTTACTTGGTAGATAAAAGATATCCACATGGATTGAAGACTTTGGAAGAAATGATACAAGTCAAGTTGTATGGACTTCTTGATTCAAGAATAGCACATGAACTGGTTTGGAGCATTCTGGTACAAATCACAGAGGAAAGGAAGCTGAGTGGCAAGACAAGGATGAACGAAGAAATGTGTAATTAACTTGAAGTAGTTAAACTTGTTTTGTAATGAAGTAGTTAATACGGTTGAAGCATTGAAACTTGTACTTTTGATAGGATATAAAAGGTCAAGGTTAGGGGGAGATTGTTGGGTTATAACTTAGACAAAATAGTTTAACTCCTAAACAATACTTCTAACAACCGGAAAAGTAACTTACAAGATTAATACGGAAGCTATTAAGAAGTTACTACTGAAGAACAAGTTAATGCGGTTGTTCAACAAAGTTACTACAGACATGATTGTTACTACTGATGAAGACAAGTTACTGCGGATAGATCAAGTTCATACGGAAGACCAACTTGTCATGCAAGTCTTATTAGAATTAGACTTAGATTATGTTTCCTTTTGTAATTAGATTATGTTTCCTTCTAGATAACGATAGATGTAGATTTCTAGTTTATCTAAAACTAGCCTCAAGGTCTATAAATATAGATCCTTGTAGAATAGAAGAAACACGTTGTATTGATATTCTGAGTTAATACAATTGAGGCTTACCATTCGACAATATTATTGTTTGTTCTTATTCAGATTCTTACGATATTATATTGTTCGATAACTCGTAAATATTGAAGTGATCATCCGCTGCCGAACTTCTTCAATAGATCAAGATCTTAACGAAGGGAAACTTAATAAGTTATATTAACTTATTCGATCCTGACAAATACTTCCTAATTATCAGGTTCACTTATTTATCTTTTATCGGCTTAGTTTAGCTTAAATATTTTAAAAAACAAAACAAAAACCAACTCTCTCTTTAAAACCGAAAAACTAAAATAAAGAACTCTTAAAACTTTATTCCAAATTCAACTGTGAACGTGTTATTTTTAGTGTACTGGTTCAAAGACTTGCCCCGGCAAATAAAAAAATTAAATCCTCTGGTGTCCTTTTAATCTGACACATTACATAGGTATCAACGTCACAAAAGTCAATCATCATGCATGTTTAAACTCTAAATCTAAATTTTTACACTACAAATAAAATGTTTGAATTCGAAATATCTTTTTAGGAAAGATTTTGATGTGTTAAATTGTGGTTTATAAATTTATACAAAAAGAATTATTACTTCAGTTATGATTATCATCCAATACAAATCTAGTTTATTTATTTAGCGAATTCAAGAAAGAATTTAGCTCGTAGTGTTTTGAAAAAAGAAAAACAAGTTTAAAAGTAGAAAACATTGTTTTTAACGTTGAAAATAATGAAAATCAAACGAATTGACCGAAAACTCCTTCACACGATGGAACAAGCTCGAATGAATGAAATCTCATGGTTTGTTTAATCTAGAAAACCTTATTTTTCTACTACGGATCGAAAGTGGGATGATGTAAATGAATTTTGAATGCATAACTAGGTTTGTATTATAGAGTTTTCAAGCCGACCTATCCAACCGGTGGGTTAATAGTTTCACATGCTTCATTATAGTTGGATTAATTCAAAAGCCAGTGGATTCTTCAGACTTGTGGCTTACGTTTACGCGTCTTAGTTCAACCGGCGGTTGCTTTGTTCCGGTCATTGGCATTTGTCAAGTTCCTCAATTTCGCTCGTTTTGCTTCGCTTTTCGTTCCTTTTTTTTTATCCCAAGCTCCATTTTCAAGTTCTATTTGCAAATATGAACGAAATTCGAATCTAAACTTAAATAAATACAACAAAAATAGATTAGAAAAAAAAAGAAAATAAAATAAGAAAAAAGATATCGTTAAATAAAAGCATTCATATTTTGGGATATCAAATTTCTAAGTTTTAAACCACTTGATTTGGTAGAAAAATAAAACAAAAATATAGATCAAAGAGAAGCATCGCATGACTTTGTTAGAAAGAAATCAGGATCAGGTCAACATCATTTCCTGTTTTAGAGCCACTAATCTCGGTCCAAAGCCAAAATAATCCGATAATCTCCAGATTAACTTCAAATTGAACAATCAAAATTATGCTCAATGGACTCAAATGATTCGAGTATCAATTGGAGGAAAATCGAAGGCACTACTTTCACATTTAACCCAAGAACCACCATTAGCAACAAGTGAAACGTATGATTCTTGGGAACAGGAGGATCTAATAGTTTTCTCATGGCTTATTCAAAATATCGAGCCCACCATAGCAGGTAATCTAACCGGAATATCCAAATGCAAAAACGATGTGGGAAGCTCTTGAAACCACATATAGAAGCGGAAAAGACAAGTTACAGATATTCAACCTCCATGTGAGGGAAAATGAACTCAAGCAAAGTAACAAAACACTTGAAGAATTCTGGATTTCCCTTCAAGGAGTATGGGGGAAACTAGACCGAATCGATCCAAATCCCATGATATGTGCAGAAGACATCAGAACATATGCCAAGGTAAGGTCTGAACAAAAATTATTTCAGTTTCTTCATGGGTTAGATCGAAAGTTTTGCCCAATCAAAAGAGAAATACTTAGACTTGATACCTTACCATCGACTGAATCTGCCTACGCCACCGTTCGCAAAGAAGCTGCTCACCAGAACATTCTAGAAGCAACTAACCTCGAGAATCAGAGCATAGCTGCCGAATTAGTTGTTAGCTCTGGCGAAACAGAAGGCTCCGGATTTGCCGGAAAAGGATACCGCTGCAATGATGGAAAAAGGCCATTCATTAAAGAAGATAAATCTCACCTCACCTGTGAAGAGTGTGGTATGACTAAGCATACCAAAGAGCAATGCTTTCGGATAGTGGGGTATCCCGATTGGTGGACAAATGGTCACAAAAAGGGTATAAAAAACCCTAAATCGGAGAAGAAGGGTCCTACCACCCAGACTAGCACTAGCAACCAAGGACAAGGGTTTAGAGGGCTAGCGGCGACTGAAAAAGGTGAAGCAGGTGATTTCTCTGTAACAGGTAACAACCAAAAAGAAGATGACGGTAGGTATAAATTCAACACACAAGGTGTGTCCAAACCAGTTGCAATATTAAAAGGCCCACACATTTTAAATGGACCACATAGCCCATCTCATAAGTCCAAAAATCCAATTGGAATGGCCAATATATCCCATAATGTCAAAAATAACAATGGTCCATGGATTTTCGACTGTGGAGCGACTGATACTATGACGTATGATATATCTTATTTTACTGAAATATCCAAACCCATGAAAACTCATATTCAAGCTGCTAATAATGGAAAAATGGATGTAAAAGCCTGGGGAACTATCGAAATTTATCCTCTAATAAAGCTTCCAAATTGTTTATATGTTTCGTCCTTGTCACATAAACTATTATTTATTGGTCATGTGACAAAGGAACTAAATTGTATTGCACTCATGCATCCGTTTTTCTGTCTCTTACAGGATATCAGGACGGGACGGATTGTTGGCCGTGGCACTGAAAGACGTGTATTATATTATGTTGATGAAGTGACTCAAAGTGGTACTGCGATGTTGGCTCATGGAACAAAAGAAGGAGAAGCGTGGCTATGGCACAAGAGGTTGGGTCACCCGTCTGCTAGTTATTTACACATTTTATTTCCTCATTACTTTCCTTTGAATAAACCTATCTTGTGTGAAACTTGCATTTTAGCTAAAAGCCATAGACAGACTTTTAAACATAATAATACTCGTGCTGACACTCCTTTCTCTTTGATTCATTCTGATGTTTGGGGTTATGCCCCTGTCATTGGGGGAAAAACTATCGGTATTTTGTGACATGCATTGATGACTGTACACGAATGACATGGATTTATTTTTTAAAACACAAAAACTAAGTTCTTGATAAATTCACTTCTTTCTACAACATGATTCAAACAAAAGGGATAGTACACCAAACCACTTGTCCTCACACTCCTGAACAAAATGGAGTAGCAGAGAGGAAGAACCGTTTTCTGTTAGAAATAACTAGGGCTCTCATTATCGAATCTCAAGTTCCGAAAATGTTCTGGCCAGAAGCCCTAGCCACCGCCACATACCTCATGAACCGTCTCCCAAAAAAAATTCTTAACCTTGACACTCCGTTAAAAACTCTTGAAAAACACTTCAAATTCCCATCCATTCTCTCTCTTCAACCAAAAAAATTTGGGTGTACTGTCTTCGTTCATATTCCAAAATCTCATCGGAATAAACTCGACCCTTGTGCCGAGAAGTGTGTCTTTGTGGGATACGGAGTAAATCAAAAAGGGTATAGATGTTATAACCCCAAAATTCGTCGTATGTTCACCACAATGAACTGTGACTTTCTTGAAACGGAATATTTCTATACTTCACAGCACAAAGGTCGGGGGGAGGAATCTTATGACACACTGAATTGGTTGACACATTCGAGTACTACATCACAAAACATACGAATTTCAAAAAGATCCCAGTACCCTATGGATAATATAGGCAGTGGATGCTTATCCAAAGAAGCAAAAGCCTTCAGTGCGAGTCTATACTCAGAAGAAATACCGAAAAATGTAGAAGAAGCTCTAAAATCAAAGAAATGGAAAGGTGTTATGGATACTGAGATGGATGCTCTTGTCAAAAACGGAACATGGGATAAAAGTGAGTTACCACAAGGAAAGAAACCGGTTGGATGTCGCTGGATCTTCACAATAAAATACAGACCAGACGGAACTATTGATAGATATAAAGCTCGATTAGTAGCCAAGGGTTATACCCAAACCTAAGGAATCGACTATTCTGAAACATTCTCACCAGTGGAAAAGTTTGACACGATAAGGGTACTTTTCTCAATAGCAGCAAACCGGGGGTGGGAACTCCATCAGATTGATGTAAAGAAAGCGTTTCTTCATGGAGATCTACATGAGGAAGTATATATGATAGCACCACCAGGTTTCTCTAACGACTTTGATGTTGGAGAAGTATGTCGTTTGAAAAAGGCCTTGTATGGATTGAAACAATCACCTAGAGCATGGCTTGGCAGGTTCACTCTAGCAATGAAGAAATACGGGTATAATCAGAGTAACTCTGAATATACTCTCTTTCTTAAACACAACGATAAATATGTGACATGCCTCATTATCTACGTTGACGATATGATCATTACTCGGAATGACGAACAAGAAATAAAGAAACTGAAGAAGGAATTATTCAGGGAGTTCGAAATGAAGTATCTGGGAAGATTAAAATATTTCCTTGGAATTGAAGTTTTGAGATCTCAATACGGGATTTTCATCTGTCAGAAGAAATATGTCCTTGATTTACTTGCTGAAACTGGGATGATTGATTGCAAACCAGTGGAAACTCCTATGATAATAAATCAGATATTATATATGGAACATGGAGCTAAACTTGCAGATAAAGACATATATCAACGGATGGTAGGAAAATTGATATATCTTTCTCATACTCGACCAGATGTAGCTTATGCAGTGGAAGTGGTAAGTCGATTTATGCACCAACCCCAAATAGCACACATGGAAGCCGTATTGAGAATTATACGATATCTAAAGGGAACATCTGGACATGGAGTACTATTTAAACCAAACGGAAACTTAAAAATCAAAGCATACACTGATGCAGACTGGGCTGGTGACAAAGGAGATGGATGATCAACGTCAGGATACTTCACATTAGTTGGAGACAACCTAGTCACATGGAAAAGTAAAAAACAGAAAGTTATAGCTCTTTCAAGTGCAGAAGCAGAATTCAGAGGGAACTAGAGGCTTAGGTGTTGTTCTTTTAAACCAAAGGTTTTTCCTCTGAATCTGAATACCAGCTCTGAATAATCAGAGGTGGTCCAAAAACTCTGAATCTGAATCAATATACTATGTTCTTTTTTCCTTCGTAACATCTGTTTTACTATATTAGTACTAAACTGTTGCATTTATAAACCGTCTTAAATAAAAACATTCATAAAAATGTTCAAACATAGTGGCAACATTTTTCAAATAAAGATAATATTCAAACAACATTTTCAACATTTTGCATTAATTGTGCCGCAAGTTGATCTCGACAATTGATCATATATTGTTGATCTGTTGTATTTCCATGTGGTTGAACCTCGTCCTCATCGTACTCGCCCCCCTCTTGTACATTCTCGTTAGCATGTACTTCACCTCGATCATATTCGGAGAAAAAATCATCACTTAATCCTTATTTTCGTATAAAATTATGAATAGCAAAACATGCAATAGTAATATCTCTTTGTTTCACCAAAGAATACGAAGCTATTCTCTTCAAGATGGGAAAACGTGCTTTCAAAACACCAAAAGCACGCTCAATCCATACATATTCATATTACTTATTTGAACAAATTAATAAACTAATTGTCTAACATCAATCTCAAGATATAAAAATAATTAACAAAAGAAAATTCACATAAAAGTCAATGTAATAGTAGGAGTTTATATGCAATCGAAAACAAATACATATTAAAAAAAATTATATCACTTAAATCTAACAAACAATCGTCAATATCAATTTATATAACGAAATCAAGTGACAAATCGTTGAAAAAAAATCAAAAATTACTTGGATTTAAGGATAGAAAACTTACTGGTGAAAAGAAAGAGGTAATCAGAGGTAAAAAGAGGTTTTTTATGTAGGGTTGAATCAGAGGTAAAAAGAGGTTTTTTGTCTGGTTGAAAAAAAAAAAGAACAACAAAATTTTTAAAACCTCTGACCGGGTCAGAGATCGGAGCCTATTCAGACTTTTTTTTCAAAAAAGAACAGCACCTTAGTTGAGGTCCTATGGATTAAAAAACTCTTAACCGAAATAGGTATCTCATCAACAAACCCAAGCTCGATCATGTGTGATAACAAACCTGCAATTCAAATCTCCGAAAATTCAACATGATAGAACAAAACATGTGGAGATAGACCGACACTTCATAAAAGTAAAACTGGAAGCAGGAATCATCAAAATACCATTTGTCAGATCGCAAGACCAACTAACTGATATTCTGACAAAATTTGTTAGCACCGGAATTCTACATCAATGCTTCACCAAGTTGAATTTCGGCAACCCGACTATTCGACTTGAGGGGGAGTGTTAGAAAGAAATCAGGATCAGCTCAACATCATTTCCTATTTTAGAGCCACTAATCTCGGTCCATCAATGACTCATAGACAGCTCGTAGACAACCATTACAATAGCATAATTTTCTTATATAACTTACAGGTTATGAGTATAAATTGTTGTAATTGTTTCAATATAAACATAACAACAATAACAAAAACTGTGTGTGATTACCAATTTTTAATCAATAGACTTAACGCATACAATCCATTTTATATGTTTTAGTGAAGTATTTTGAACCCAAATACCATTCATCTTTAATATTTCATTTTACATTTATATGTGTGTTTGGGGCATGTATTAGAATTAGAACATGAACTTTGGACACCATATTTTGACCAACATTATTCATGATGAAGGTGTAATTAGATTATCTTCACATTTCATATGATTAATCTCTTTTTAGCCAATGTTTTCAAAACCAACTCTTATATTTGTTGTTGAAGATTAATTATAAAACCAGGGACGGAGCCAGAAATTAGGGGGGCTCAAATTTTTTTTCTTCCCGATAGTAACATACAATTCCTTCTTAAGGCGGAGCCAGAAATTTATACCTCGTAACAATTACATCTATTAGCAATCCGTTTTATAAATATAACACTCGACCAAAATGCCGAATATTATTTTGTTTGAGCCATAAGTTTATGTTTAACATTTAAACTTTGGTAAGACTAAAAACAAAAAGAAGATCATAAGTTAAAATAGTTTACTTAAAAAACTGCAATTTAAATGGCATAGTAAAGTAACTCTAACTAAAAAAGTAAAAAACAATCATACTTCTTCGAAAAATATGTGCTTATTTTATATTGTTGCTTTATATCAAACATTAACTAGAAGACAAAACCACCTTGCTAAATCCAGAACTAAACAAGGCAAGAATAAAAGTTATAAAGAAATATGAATAACAAAATAAAATAAAAATACTTTAGACCTTATAAACGACAAAACCATCACCTGTCACTCAAACTTTATCTTCTTCTACTTGCTACCACACAACTTCCATTCCAACTCGCCGGAAACAGAAAGAAATAAAACAACTCAACAGCTCGATGGTAGGTTAGTTTGACCAGTTAGGGGCGGCCGACCACACAACTTCTATTCCAACTCGCCGAAAACAAAAAAAATAGAACAACTCAACAGCTCGCTGATAGGTTAGTTTGACCGGTTAGGGGGGGCCGAGCACCCTCCAGCCCCCCACTGGCTCCGTCCCTGTATAAAACCCTTTGAACCTCAACAATCCAAATCCATCACCCTCTCTTTCCTTCCATATCTCTCATCTACAAACATTTTTAATTAAGACTTGTAATTTTTATAAAAACCGTTTTCTAATTATCTTAATCTTATAAGTAGTAGTGCATGGTGGACACGTATTTGTGTATGATGTCCAAGAACTAAAGGTAGAAAAACAGTTTTAATTAGATAAAGCAAGAAAGTCAGGTAACTAGAAACAGAAAGGAATATAGGGTTGGTTTGGTTTTTTCTTTTTATAAAATAAATGTTTATTAAAAAATAGAATAAAATTATAAAATAAAGTAATGATTCAGAAAACCATGTGCCTGATCTACTTGTAAACAGTTGCTTTTTCTGTTTTTGTCAATTTCTCCTCTTTCAAAAACAAAAATCTATTTTCTGATTTCAATGTTTAACCCAATTATTTTAATTTAATGTCTTAAGTTTTATATTTTCCTTCTTAAATATGGAATTATCCTTTTTTTCAGTTGTAATTTTTTATCGAAACAGTACTACTTTCGTCCGATATTATTTATTTATCTTTTCATTTGGTTCAAAATAATTGTCAAGTACTAAAAATAGATAGAAAGTTTGATTGAGTTTACCATATTAATTTTAGTTAAAGTTATTATTATTATATTTTATAAAAAAAAAAAAATTTAATTAATTATTTAAAAATAAAACTATTATTTTATAAAAATAAAAATCAATAATAACTATATTTTCTTATAGTATTTGAATCTAAAGAATCAAATTATATACTATAATATATTTTATATTTATGGTGGTAGTTATAGGTAAATTGACAGTGACAAGCTGATTTCTTTATTATTTTTGTTTATAATATTAAATAAAATAAATTTGCAACTTGAAGAAAGATTTTTCACCAATATATACTTTGATTATTTTAAAAAAATAAAAGGTTGTTTTGGCATTTTTGCTATTTTATCAATTTAAAAACATACATACATAAATGTATGAATTTTCCAAAAAATGACTTTTCTTTTAAATATATAATACACATAACAATAATTTTTTTAAAATTGTGATTTTTAAATTTCTTCAACGTGCCATATGAGGTTTAAAATAAGTTAAACCAAAATACTTTTAAGAGTTAATTACATAATTGGTTCCTGAGCTTTTTCCAATTTAACGGGTTCAGTCTCTGGGTCCTAAATCGTTCGGGTCCAGTCCCTAATGCACATGTTTGGTTATACGTTTGGTCCCTGTGTATAACAACCGTTAAGTTTACCGTTGAATATGACATGTGCCATACATATGATGGGTAAATAAGACACATGATGTGCCACACACATGAGAAAACAATTTTGGTTTTTTCGATTAATTTTAATAGCTTAATCTAAAGAACATTATCTTTAACGAATTATAAGAAAAGTATCTTAATGGGGTAAGTAATGTGTTAAATGTAAGAGAATATAATATAATAATTGTTTTTAGAAAAAGGACAGATTGAGATTTAGAATAAGCTCCCATTAAACCAATTAAAAATAAAAAAGATTAAAGTAACATTAGTTTGGATCTCAGGTTAACCGTACTATTTTTGTACCCCAAGATTCTTTTCACTTGTTTTTCTTTTTAATTTAATGATCTTTTGGGATTTGTCTTTTGATTTTGAGATCCCCAATTTTGATTCTAACAATTACTTTTTACTTTTATACAATCCAAGTTAAGTTTTTCTTAATATTTTTATTTTTTATTTTTTATTTTAAACTATCTTATTCAAGAAACGAAAATGACTCGTTACATAACACATGTGTTTTACTATCTCGTTGAATTACTTTGCTATGTGCTCTTTTATGTTACGTTAATTAAGAATGATAACGTTATTTCAATTTTAGTAAACTCCGAAATATTTCATGAGAAAAAACTCCTCATATAGGTTTCTAGTCATAAATATGATTAATACATTTTGCCCGTAGAATCATTTAATTACATATCACTTTCGCACAAAAAGCACTTCAAAAAATTCAGTTCTTTCCATCAAAACAATCTTTCCTAACAAATATTTTTATGAAACGATTTGACGTAAAACAACTTCCCATGACATAAAAATCTAAACACATTACTTTGCACAAAATATCAATCGTTTAAGCAATTCGTACACATTTAGGTTTGTATGAAACGTACACGAACTCACTTGACATGATTGATATTCTTGACATTTTTCTATCAAGAAATACAAACACCTAAATTTATCTTTACGCGTCTTCAAAAACAGGTTTAAAGAACGTCTATTCGTAACAAATAAACACTATCTTAAGTGGGATCGAGACCGATCTTGTAACATTCATGAACCCTTAAAAAAATCTTAGTTTTGGGTAGTATTGATAAGAAAAATCTTTTTGGAACATTTATGATTGTTTTTGACATTTATTTATAGTGAACAAATCTTATCATATGATGAATGGTAGTATTAGTAGGTGAAAGAAAAGAAGAATTTGTAATTAAGGTGGTCCATCTTTGTAATTGATCAAAAGGTCCACAAATCCAACTTCAAAGGATCACCACTTAATTGGTTTAGGCTCCACTTCTTTTAGGACCAAATTCACTATTTCTTCTAACATGTTCAAAGGCTCATATCAATCCCTCTCTTTTATGTACCATTAACATCAATAAATTTATCTTGAGGTACATAATAAAAGGAAAAATACCGCAATCTACCGAATCAACAAGTAATAGTTCGAACATCCAACGATGACATGGAGGTAATAGTCATATAACAAAAGAATAATGTTTCCATCGTCCAACTTAGTCGTGACTACTTTTAAAACATTTCAATCCGATCAATATCGAGATACATATGGGATTTTTAGTAAAAAGAACTATATGTGACCCTTCGGTCCTTGAATAGTCTATGTAGCATTTTTCTATAGTAGACAAACATTGGGAGAAAGAAACAAATGATATAACCACTTTATATAGAAACCATAAACTCCCAACGTTTTTCTTTTCCCGTTAATTAGAAAAGTTTGGACGATCACTCGTTTATGTTCCATTTCCATAAATACTCACATTAGGGCATTTAGTTTTTTCCTTTTGGTTTTTCATGAAACGAAAATCTTGTAAAATAATGTCCTTTCGAGTACAATATCACCACCATACACATCTCCATCAAACTATTAAGAATCTAGAGGTGTGCATCCGATAACCTAGTAGATACAACGTTTAAAACATATTGTACAAGTCATTATGGCATCAGTCCTTTGTAGCCAAGAATACTAATTCAAACCATTTCACCTATAAATACAACAATAACTTAACCAAAAAATCATACCATTTCTCAATCTCATCCAATCTTTATATACTTTTCATCTATAATCTCAAAATTGTAAAACTGTCATCATCGTATTCAAACGCTCACCCAACAAACGCATACACACCTTCGACGCCAGAATAAATTGTATTGTTTCTATTTAAATAAATTGTATTAGTTTTTATTTGAATAAAATGTTATATTTATTCTATTTTAATATTTAAAAAAAAAATATTATGGGTCACACATCTCCCACAACTCTCATTTCACTCCACCAACAAAATTCACAACTTGAATTCTAGATACCACGTTAGCAAAAAATCTTTCAATTATCCCCAACTCTCGTTATGACTCTCCGTACTCTTATGAAGGTGGTATCTAATGTCGACTGGATTTAAAGCAAGGTTCAACTTCCATTATGACGTACAGGTTGTTAAGCTTCCACTTTCTTTTGGTTAAGGAGCTATGACAACCGCACAATAATGTGCCTCGTTATAACTCAAAATCTATTCAAATGTCATACATGAATGTGCAAATTACCTTATTAAAGCTCAAATTTATCACCGAAAGATAATGTGATTATGGTCAATCTCCACCTCGATCAAAGAACGGGTGTACTAACTAAAAAGCCATTCGATGCTACTAAACAAACCGGTTAACATCCAAGTAAAACCTTCTTACTCCAATGTAATTTTGTCAAATAATCAGTTTCAGAGTAACAATTTTAGGGCGATTTACCTCAAGCCACAGAATAATCAGATCGAGCAGTTTAATTATCTGATTATTACAATATCAAACAGCAGTAATACCACGTAAATCCAACGATGCACATCGTACAAACACTCGTGAAATGTTTTTTTTTCTCCTGTATATGGAAGCTGGCTATGTAACAAGTAACATGTTGTGTGAGAAAAACAGAGAAGGTGAAAACAAAGTGGTCCCTTTGTTCTTAGCAAAATGCGGTCATCCGTAGAGCTTTAGCTTAGTCATGGGTACCCGTAGGACACCCATCTTCCTTTGATTGTGACACCGTCTTCTTAAGGCACATGAACCCATGTTACTCTTGTCTCTTATAATCTCTATATATACATATAAGTATATATAACATATATACAGATAAGACATGTGGGATCGATCTCAACTACTTGTAACAAGTCAGCTTCATATAAACTACTTTAGGAGAAAACTAACCAAGTATTTTAATGTTTGCGACCCCAGCACCTCCGTTGGTACCTTCCTTAGCAAAACGCTCTGTCCTTGCATTGTACGAATCATTATCTGCATTAATACTCATACTTACACAACCTAATACATGTAAATGTACAAATGTAGAATGCACGAAACCAGAAACATGGCTTATGGTCAAGACTCACATGGAACATGAAATATAGCGCTATGTGTATTTCGATACGCGATAAAATGGATTTAGTCAAGACGTTAATATAGTCAAGACTAGCAGTTGTATAAAAAAAGTGCAAGTGGGAACGTAAGATAATTGCACAAAAATGGAACAAGCTTTGGTCGGATGGATATTTGGAGTAATCTGATCTGAAAGAAATTATGAAATGGAACACGTTGAGTTTTCTCTTCGGCGCCAGAAAACAGATTTAGTAAAACAAATTTACCAATAATGGTTTTTTATGTAGTTTAAGCCTTTTTGTGGGCGCAACCTAACTATGTTCTCCCAAATAGAAATCCAACCAAACGTTGTTACATTTATGCAATTTTCCCATATATAATATTCTTGTGAGTTTTAAGGACAAGACTACTCACACAAACCTGGTGCATTGTACATGGAAATCAGAATTTCCAAAGGCGGAAACCAACATCATGATATATTGAGATAAAGCTTTGTTTTTCGTTTCTCGCACATGTATGATATTAGACACATCAAGAAAATGTAAACTCCCATCACTACCTGCAAAATATCAAAGGGAAAAAAAGTATTAAAAGTGATATAGCACAGAAGCCACATGAGAATGACTAGTCGTCCTTTAGAAAACAATTAACCGAAAAAAACTGTACCTGAGGCGATAAGTTCAACCACCATGATAGATAATTGTAGTCGAAAAGATAATAAAGCAGCGAGCTTTTTTTTTTTATCTTGATCACTTGAATGTTACAAAAAGAATCAAAAGTACAGCAGCAGATATATGGCCTTTTTATCCACATACCCTTTTATGGAATCAGTCATCTGGCATATTATAAATTCACGCGCCACGATACCCAACAATTGAGCACGGAATTGTGAAACAAAATGATGATGAAAATCTACTTTCACATAAAGTATATCTAATGTTCAATACAATTACAGACAATAAAAGATAATGGCAAACAAGGTACAAGAATACAATACAGATGGGTTGGGGGTGTGAAAGTGCATTACAAACTAATCTAGTTCGAGTGTTTCACAACTGCAAAGTTCCCAAACTATAAGGGAAAGTAATGTACATTTTTATAACTCGGTTGGTAGTTTTGAATGTTGTTGGTTTTGGCCGTCGATTAGGGTTATCTGTCGCCTCACTCTTGCAATTTGAGCTTGTACCTACAAATCCATCACACAAGAATGTTGTAATAAAGACATTGTTAATCAAAGCGGTGCATCCCAAGTTCAAAAATAATTCGAAACAAAAAAGCATGCACTAATTTGAGGTAGATAACTTTTTTTCCTCGTCGAATCAATTTCTTTGAGCAAATTGCATAAAATGCTAACTAACTTTGGTCCAATTACTATTTCATGTAACAAACTTTGTGTGCCACGAAAACAAAACCTCAAATTCAAAACGTTCAATTTAGTATATCAATTTTTAGAGACATGTAAAAAAAAAGTTAACATGCTCGTACGCACCAACAAGTCATTTCTGTGATCGGTTAACGTTTACAAATTACTTCAAATCAAGATTTTTGAAAAATTATTGGTTTTTCAGGGACAAAAGGAGGTGGTTACGTTACGTGAAATAGAAATTGGCTAAAGTTGGTTACGTTCTTAATGCAAGTAGACAATTTCCTTTTCGCTCATTTGGACAACGGCTCTCACATCCTAATCAGTATTGGACTTTTCTCATATCCTAATCAGTTATGAATTGTCCAAGGACATGTGTCCGATAAACAAAAATGTGCATGGATCAAATATCACATGAGTGGCTCCAATTCATTTTCTACACAACCTGAAGTTCACACTTAATTCCGAATTGGGAGAAAATCAAACATAAGCAAGAAGGTTTACCAATTGGTTATGTTTAATTTCAGCCGCACTTGAACCGCCTAAAGCTACAAATAACTAACTTAAGACTTTGAACCTACGCATTACACGCTATATCACAAAAAAGAGTTCATATAATTCCCAATAATTGTTAGTCAAAAATATCTGCAAACGATAAGACAAATCATGTCAAGCTAATCACGTGTACCCCATTTAGCCAAACAACATCAACGTCCATTAATCAAAATCCGTACAATCTTACAATCAACGCTTTTCGAAAGGTGGGTTAGGCACTTCTTTTGGATTTTATTACACAGAATAGAGAAAAGTGGTTCATAAACTGAAATTCGGTAGCGTATTAATAATTTTTCGCTGTAACCATGTACCTTTCTCAGGGGGTGGGGATGCGAACCTTAGAACTAGTAGATCTTGTTTACTAAAATCACACAAGTTCAAGTAACCAGAACAACATTTTTAATAAGATGCAGTTACAATACAATTTTATATTTTTTAAACTTAACACACAATAAGAAAGTCCAAATTATTACAATTTTAGAAGTACACTTTGGGTAGCATGAGATAGGAAAGGTAGGTTCTTTTAGTTAGTAGCACAATCGTAAAACATGGTAAAGAAAAATACAAAATCTGATATAGATGCAGATAGATAACTTAAAAGTTAAAACACAAACATATACGCAACCATCAAGTGTCGCTTTTATGAATTTAAAAGTCTGCTAATACAAGTTTGATTAAACAAGTTTTTTTACGACAATAATTAAAACAAAAAATATATCCGGTATGTTATATTAGATTTTAGCTAACTTTACTACCTAATGAGAAAAATGGCTTATACTATCTAGTATGTTATGTGTATCTTCAACAGAACGAAACCATATTACCAGTGTGTTTCTCTTCGCTAATTGTGTAGTAAGACTCGAAAAGGGGCAAAACAAGTTGGCTATATCAGAAAATTGTGGCTTTAAGGATTCATTTATTCTTGAATGAAGCGTGCATTTTTTGGGTTTATTTGGGCCTTGAATCCAGTCAAATAGCTTTCCATTTAGCAGATCTTCACAAGATGAGACTGGTCGACTTTTGGAATAGATTTTAGCTTGTTTGTTTGAGGGTTTCGGCCAAATCAGCCCAAATAGCTTCTGAATTTTGTGAGAAGACTAATTATGATTTTGTATCCATAGCCACTTTTGTATTTGCGTTAGTTATTTGGATAGTTTAAGTTCATAATATACAAGAATCTGTATCTCGTCTAACAAGACTTATCTATTCCATTTCCATTCAAAATTGATTTTTCCCGATAATGTATCTTGTCTAAGAAGATTCATAGTCTTTAGTGTCAATCAATTTGTTCAGGTCTTATCTAACTCAATCAATTAGAGAACTTGTGAAATCAATTTGTTTAATTACAAGAATCTGCACTAATCTTTCGGTGAGACACACTTGCGGACTGCTCGTCTTTCTGCAAAGTTCTTGTCTATAAATAATTTTGTTAACATCAGTTGCTTCAAGTTTCAGTCTCACCTTGTTCTTAAGAGTTCAAACTTTAAAAGGTGGCTCTACATGTTTTCTTATAGTCATCGACCTCAACCAGAAGACGGGTATATGTACAGAGTCTAGCAAAGCACAATTAGCTAAGACATTAGTGACACATATTAAAGGAATCCTTATACTAAATATCTCACTGTTATCAACCTACACAAAGTTCTTTGACCAAAAAATGACTTCCTAGAAAAGCAAAGTGAAGACTATATATCAAGAGGATGATTCGATATACTGAAGTCATATATGCAAATACAAGAAAGGATTAGCAAAACACAAAGTTCAAGAGGATCTGATTACACATCTGTGTATCTAACACGACATGTTGACACAACAAACTATGCCACATCACAATCCTTGTATTGTGTCGTACTACGACGCATGCCCTTTCCCAACACATCGTGATGTGCTTCAATACAGTGTTGTGTAAAACCTCACCCATGGTTTAAAAAGTGTTGTGTTCAAAGCTATATGGTGTTCGAAGAGGACCAAAGTACCAAACCCTCAAACATATTTATCAAATTAACTAACTTTCGTAGTTCCTTACATTACTTGGCATTCATATAATAAGTCATATGTCATATGTCCTAATGTGATATTGGGATGGCTTTTTATCATAGCAATTAATGTAGTATGCAAAGGTTGGTATTTCATATGGGCTATTCGCCTATTAGTTTATAAACAGCAAGGTTTAAAAGCTTTTTACGAGGTAGAAAATAAAGAAAATCGGGCATTTCATGTGCATTAATTAATGGATGGACCACGTATGTAAAAGTTAATTTCCACCCTATTGCTTCCCTTTGTGAATTTCTATGTCATCTAATTTTTCTTTTATCGTCCTAGGTAAATCAGTCCAGAGGCATTCAAAAATGAATATTTAAGTTTCAGTTAGTAAAGTTCAAGACCATATCAAAAATAACCATATTTTATCTACAAAATACAAGTATTGCATGTCCATAGTTTAATAACGAGCGAATAGAAGAATGATGAGAATAAAGATGATTAGTCATATTATTAAGAGTCTCGCAACATCACATGTAAAGAAAGGGCTAGTCCCCATACCACAACATCTAGAACATCATCACCCTTTATTGTCACACTTTTGTAGTTTATCGCAAAGTAGCAAATGTGTCTATAGAGAAATTATTAAAAAGATATAAGCGAAAATTTTAAAGCTAATGACTCAAGCATTTTTTTTCAAATTCTAATTCAAGATGTAGCTTTTATTATCTAGAAGTCGATGGAAAATGTATATCAAAGATTGATAAGTACCTACATTCAAGTTCTTCAATAAATACGTCTATATATAGATTGTCACATATATTGACAAAACGAAAATCAAGCTACCTGTCAATGTTTGATCTTCATTTCCATCAACACTTTCGGTAATTATTTAAGCCATAATCAAAATATTGATTTAAAAATTTGAAAACAATTTGACTTGTAGCCTTAAAACTTACATATAGACCTGAAAACTTAAAATAAACACCTTTTTTGCTAATCAATGATAATTGCACATGTATGGACATGTAGAATAATAATGTTATAGAAACGTCATCGTGTTGGACCAGCCATTAATTTCTATGTGACGTTGTTCAACTTTATTTTTTGATTACTCATAATGACCCTAACTCATAATATTACTAAACCAAATACTTTTCTATTCAGTTGTTATGTACTAATGGACATTTAATAGTTGTCATGTGTAGAAAAGATACGATCATTCCAGATTTATAGTTATTTCTATAACTTTTCGTCTTGCAAATAAACTTTTTAGTTTTGGATACTCTAAAATCGGGTTTGCAAACATTCGATTTCTGAGTTTCAGATATTTGAAATTGTGGGTATCAAAATCCATTATACGAAAATCGGAACTAGAATGAGTCTAACAACAACCCACATGATAGCTCTTAGTAAGACGTACGGCTATTGACTCGAGATATTATTGGGCATGTTGCTTTGTTCACATTTATATACGAGTGTTCTGTGAGCATTAAGTGTTTCCACCGCTCTAATTAAATAGGGTAGCTTGATTGGTCATCTGGCCGTTAAGGCCGTTAAGTCTGCCTCACCAGTTTGATTAACATATATGATGTACGTTCACAAATCTTTCATATCTTTTTTCTAATACATGTGCAAGTAGTTCGAAACTAAGCACTTTGAGAAGCAACTATATTAAAAGAATATGGCATGGAGTTCTAATTAATAAAAAAAATTAAGAGACTAAAAATCAACTTTGAAATCTCACTTTCATATATGCTCGATTTAGACTAAGCCTGATCAAATTGGGCAATCATTAAGCAGATGATGAGGGAAACAAAATTGATAAGCAACTCACTGTTCCTTTGGATTTAATGTCACTGATCGTATTGAGCTCTAGTAGGTATTATGATTTTTTTTGTATCACTTATTTAGTTCAATGATTAAAATGTTATGTAGAGACATAAAAGTTAACGGTTACCTGCTGACGAGCTGCTGCTAGTTTTAGAAGTTCATCTGCCTCTGAAAAATTTGTAAACCACTGTGTAAAAGGATTATCTTTTGGATCAATTCTCCTTCTTTTATCCGCGTCCTCAGCTGGAACTGAAATAACAGCCGAGTGATATTTAGACGAATAATAAAATGAAAAATAAAGGCCTCAAAAAATGACACCTCACCAGGGGGTAATGAGAAGCCAACCGGCAGCCTAGGCACAACTACAGCAGGATGATTCTGAACACGTGCAAATAAGCTTTCAAGTGGCTCGGCAAAGACAACTTCATCATATGATTCTACAACTACCGGTTTCTTAACTGACATTGAACCTGAATCATCCTCTGGATATAACTTCAAATGGTGATATCTGTGAATGGTTTTAAGTTCATCAATTTTGAAATTGTTAGTACTATACCAGACGGGCACATTCTAGACCATCCTAGTGAGAGGCTGTTTGACGGTAAGAAATACAATTTAGATGTGCTTTAATTGTTTGAAATCGTAATAATCAGATGTTTCAGTGTTCAGCAAAATGAAATTTTGGGAAAAGTAAAAATAAGAAACATCTTGTAAAATGTGAGTAAAAAATCTCTCGAGTTAAAGTAAATACGTAAGTTTATAACAACTACAGATAATCACTAATACTGATCCAAACGCCCTGTAAATATATCCTACCTATATCCTAGACATTAACAGATATATATATATATAAGAAAGAATACAGAAGGAACTAACAAGTGCAACGGTTTATCAGAAACATCATTATGAAAATGAAGCGTAATAGCGATTTCAAATTCACCCCAACCGGACTCAGAAAGCTCAAACGGAGGAGTCTCAACGACGCGCATTGGGTTATTAAAACTAGAATGCAACTGGAAAACAACGCGTTTAACAACGACACTTAGATCCTCATTAGTTGCACTCCTTACATAAACTGTCCATCTATGAGACTGATACCTATTTTTTTAAAAACACAATCATAAATTAGTAAAACTTTTAACAAATTGAATAAAAAAAAAAACCTAACTCGCTAGCTTTCTTTCCGAGCCAAAATGCAATGTTGCCGTAAACAATTGGAACACTGATTTCAACATCTTTTATCTTTTTGACTAAATTCTGCACAAATGATTTATAATTAGAAACGTTAATGAAATTGGAAACAATAAATTATAGATTTTTTTACGTTATCGTCGGAAGATCGAACCATCTTGGTGCGGGGTGATTTCTCGAAATAGAAGAAGCCCTAAATCAAGAAAAAGTAAAAAGGAATTAGGGGTTTTCAAGGAAAATACAAAAGTTTTTTATTTTTCAATAAAATTCTTTTTATTTTTCAGTTAAAAAGTATTAAAAGTTGTGTTTCACGTAAATAGTTAGTGTTCGAGTTTGAGTTCATCGTGCATGGTCCTGACTTGAGCTTACAGATAAAGATGAAATATATGTTTGGTAAAATAGTTATAACTTGAGTTTATTAGTGTAAAATATATAAAATAGAATATATAAATTTATGTTCAATTATTTATAGCATTTTTTTTATCATAAGCTCAAGCATTTTTCATAAGCTATTTCGATTTATAATTTTGGGCATATCGTGCTTCTATTTTCAATAAGCCCGTTAGACCATATAAGATTTATAAAATAGCTAAACTCTGAAAAGCTCGCAGACAAACAAGCCCAGTATATCTTCAAAATCGCTCCCAGGCAAACAATTCTAAATTTTGGTACTTAACAATCATATATATGATTTTATTTAATAAATTATTAAAAGCCTAATTTTCTTATATATTGAAAAAAGATATCTTTTACATTTTGAGAATTACAAAATTTATTATTTATATACAATCATTTATACATATATTTATTTTTTAGAAAACAATTAACGTTAATGTCTTTATCAAATTCCGTTAGTTTAGTTTGAGTTTTAAAAATGTATAGTTATTTAGTTGAAAGCATATATGATACATGTAGCAAAGACAAAAGAAATTTAAAAAGATTTATTTTAAATCCTCAAAGTTTTAAAATTATATAAAATATCCTTATCATTTAATTATTATAAAAATACATAGATCATGTTGAACCTAACATTTCCGCTTAACAATATCATATAAATGATAATAGTCATCAATGGATGATTTGTTCATTAATATAATAGTGTTTAAATAAATTTATATATGAGCCTTCATGTGCAAGATAAACAAATGGGCTACAAAATACAGTATGGGCTAAACGCAAGAATATAGTATACTAACTAAGTTTCGGTGGTAAATATATTATAATACCTAAATAAATATAATTTCTAAATTCAATGTGGTATAGACATTTCATAAAGTGTTCGTGATTATATCCATGTTTTTGTTGTTGTTCAATTTGGCTTCGAATTTATTTAGGTAAAATTATAATAGTAATCAGTGATGAATAAAAGATGGATATGTTCACAAACACATTATAGAATGTGTATAACATATTGAAGAGTTAATTACATGGTTTGTCCCTATGGTTTGCACCATTTTCACCGTTCATCCCTATAACTTTTTTATTACACCACTCGTCCCTAAGTTTGAATTTTGTTGCTTCGCAAGTCCCTATTTTGGATGTGCCGTTAAAACAGCCGTTAAGTCATCTCACGTGGATAACACGTGAGGGTATTTTCGTCATTTTACCTATCATCTTCCTCATTTGTAATATCCACATCCCAAGAATTCCAAAATCCCAAAATCAAAACCCAGATTAAAACCCAAAAATTAAAATATAAATTCAATCCTAAACTAAATAAAACCCCCATTAAAACTATCGCTACCTCCATTACAGCAACCTCACCGGCTAAACTATCGCTACCGCAATTCCTGGAATTCACGCACTCACATATACAGAAATATAGATACACAATTTTCTCTCTCCCTGTATCTATATCTTTTTATATCTATATATTTTTGTGTAGAAGGAAACCTTTATAACAGATCTATAATTACCAAATATTCCGTGTAGTATTTTGATTAAATTACTATGATGACGACAACGAATAATCAGGGATTCCGTTGGAAAGCTTCTTATCATGTGTGGTGATGATAAACTGGTCCCGGCGTTGGTTGTGGTGGCGCCGGAGAGTAGATATTCGGCGGTGATGAGTAAGATGGATCAGTTGCAGGTATGATGATGATGAGATGAGTTGGGATGGTTGGTTTTGATTGTAGTAATTGTTGTTGTTTCTTCTTCTATTGTTGCTTGATGAAATACCCATTTTTGGGGGATTTTGCTGCAAAATTGGGGGATTTTTGGGGGGATTTGGGGAAATTGGGAGGTGGGTTTTTGAGGAAGAAGAGATACGGGTGAGAAAGATTAAAGCTTGGTGTGGTTGATTTTGGTTTTGATTTTGATTTTGAGTTTGTCAAAACACGGTTTTGATGGTTTTGATGAGTGTTTCAAGAATGTTTGACTTTTTGATTGATGTTGATATTATCTTTAATATAATAATATCAAAAATAGGAAGATGATAGGTAAAATGACGAAAATACCCTCACGTGTTATCCACGTGAGATGACTTAACGGCTGTTTTAACGGCACATCCAAAATTGGGACTTGTGAAGCAACAAAATTTAAACTTAGGGACGAGTGGTGTAATAAAAAAGTTATAGGGATGAGCGGTAAAAATGGTGCAAACCATAGGGACGAACCATGTAATTAACTCCATATTGAACTTAAAAATTATTTAAATTTAGGTTTAGCTTTTAGCTGAAACTTAATCAAAACAACGTAGTTTTGATGTGTATGACACTTAAATCTTTGTTGTGAAACATATTCGCTTTCCTTTAATTATTATGTTATTATTAAAATGTAATTTAAATTTATTAAAATTTCTTCTCATTGAATATTTATTTTGGACACACACAATATAATATGGACATTTCAATCGGACAAAAGGGAATTTCCGTTTTGAATTTAACATTTTGAAAATTTTATGGTAACAATCTCTAAGCCTTGACATGAACTTAAATTATTTATGTTTGTGGTCAAGTTATCCAGATGATCCTATTTTACTTTAGACTGGACCTGACTTGAAAAATAGTTATAAAGGAAATCCTTTTGTGAATTTACATGAAATTAATGAGTTGGGGAACATGTAACGCACTTGTAAGTTCGAGAATCACAAATCTATACTGCTATATAAATCAAATTCTACTTTGTTGTTTTTGTGAACACTCTTAATTTTAAGTTTTTAAAACTTCTATTTAAAGAATTCTAATAATGCATTAAATAATAAATGTGCCATAACATCGCCATGCACAAGTAGAAACTTGCGTCACGATGAGTCATTTCACAAAATAAAACAACTCAAAGAAGGGAGTAATATAAACCTGCCACACCCCGTCTGTTTACATAGAGTTTGATTGATTGACGATCGTCATAATACATTGATATAATAAAATACATAAATTCTAATAATGCATTAAATAATAAATGTGTTATGACGATCGTCAATGAATCACACTCTGTGTTTCCGCCACTCATTCCCACGAGTCCCGTAGATTTCGACATTGTCTACAACTTTACATAAGGGACCGAAATCTGGAAACGAACAAAAGTTGAAGAAAAATGACTTTTTTTGTTGATACGCAAGGCAGTTACCGTATAAGTAATCACCTCCGGCCGTTTAATATTAGAACTTGTATGAATGGGTAAAATCGAACAAAATAATTTTTCTCCACGTTTTAGTCAAAAACAAATTATACGATATCTTTTGATACGGTTCCATGGAAATTGGGAATAGATAATCTGACAGTGTCATTTGTTCTACATATGGATAGAACATCTTGCAAATATTATCCAACAACCATGAAAAGCATTAGAATACTAGTAGATACAAACGAACGTGGAAATAATGCCATCTTTTAAGAAGTAACGTGAAGAGAATTCCAAGATTAGACATCCTACGTCACAAGGAATTCTTTTAAGGTAGGATTAACTGGTAGTTAAAGGAAAGAACCAAAAGAGTAATGAAAGAACATAAAAATGATAAACGCAATTGATCCTACGATGGAAACTATATGAGGGATCCTAAGTTGCTTTGGACTTGTGAGGACTTACTCAAGAATCCGAGCACCAGGCAAACCTCCTTTTTGTGACAACCGTCAAAACTCAGTTCGAGAGCACTAACTTTTAACCTCGATACGCTACTTGATACTTGCTTTAATTAACTTTATGTGTTACGTGGTTACGTAGACATACCTCTTTAAGCTAAGCTCGATGTAACTCACACAAAACTTTTTTTAACGTAGGTTTACGTTACTTTAACTCTAAACGTGTGTGTCTCGGAAACGGAATCGGAATCGGAATCAAACCAACAATTGAACTATAAATACCAAGAAAACACCTAATGAACTTTCCTAAGTTCACAACGAATCATAATTAAGAACTTTCAGTTAACAAAAAGGTCCAACGAAGCAAAAACGTAAAAACAATCAGATAAAATCTGATTTTGTAGCCCGGTGCGCAGCACCGGATGACAGATTCACAAAAATTACATTTTTAGTCCTTATCTCGTTTTCATAATAAAACCAACCAACCAAACACGATTTTTATACTTTATTACTGATTTTGGCAGAAACCTAGACCCCCTGTACCATCATTTTCTTTTATTTCCTTTCTCATTTACATTAAACACAAACACACACAAAAACACACATACACACATTCTCTCCCCCATTTCTCTTCATTTTCTCTCCATAACCACATCAAAACAGAAACTTACAGCCTTTAAATCCACTAAAATCATCCATAAAAATCATTCAAACATCAAATGGAAGCAAGAAGAAGCAAAGGATCTCGTTTGGGAAACGTTTTCTACACTTTTGGAGCTCTAAATCCGCCTAGACATCATCTAAACACTTTCATTCGGTAGAAACTCTTCCTTTTTACTTATATTACTATTATAACCAATCGCTTGTATAATCCAAGCTCTAAAATCAAGTTTTGATGAAGTTTTATGACCATTTTTATACAAAAACGGGTTTTGAATTAATGATGCTTAGATCTTCAAATTTATGGATAAAAGTTACATATAAACGAGAAAATGATGATTAATAAGGTTTATAGCAATTGCATGTCGAAATCTACCATCAAGATAACCGATTTAACCACCAAAAACGATTTTTGGAGAAGTTCAGCAAGCAGGTGTTGCGCACCTGCTAACAGGTGCTAAGCACCGAGCAGGTGCTAAGCACCATGAAACAGGTGCTAAGCACCGAGCTGCTGGCAGCCCCAAAAATCGTTGTTAACTTGATAAAAATCGCCACTTTGAACTTGTTATCTCGAATCTGAATAAAAGCTATTGTAATAAAAAAATACTTGTGTTTGGGATGACTTATTTGACATATTACATTTAGATTGAACTTGGTGAATTAGCTTAAATAAGTGTTATAAAAATTGTAAGCGGGAAAGTGTTGAAAATTTGGATTTAGAAACTATAGTGCGGAAGCGCTGCCCGATTTTTGTAAAAACTAATTATAACACTTAAACAACAAACAAATCGTTGACTAACGAGTATAAAAGTCAACAAGTAATAATACTTACGCGAAAACTTGGTATAAAATAGGATTCCGGTGATTCCGAGCACCTTTGGAGCTTTTCCGAGCACGCTACGATCTTCGCAAACAGTGAGTTGCAAACCTCTACTCTTTTAAACGCTTTTAATACTTTTTGGGGTGAAATGCGAGTCTTAGGCTTAACTATACTTAAGCTGAAAAACGCTTTACTACTTGAATACTAAACGAAAACTATTTGTTACTCGAAAACTATTGTGAAACGCTTTGTTACTCAAAAACTATTGTGAAACGCTTTGATACTCGAAAACTATTATGAAAACGATTTGATACTCAATGCTATTAAGAAAACACTTATGTATTTTGAATGCTACTATGAAATGCTTTGATAACGAATGCTAAAACGAATAACTATTTTGCCGGCATTGTTGAGGGTTTTGCCAACAATGTCGAGGACACGAAAGTTATATTTGCCAATGACTAAAACAATCGATCGTCATGTTGCGGACTTTGTACAACATGGACGTGAGAAACCACTGAAAACTCCCGAAAACTACCAAGGACATTAGTTGCTATTAATCCCTTTGGAAAGGACCGTTAGTAGATATGGATAGCGCTATTAGGGTAGATTGACCCTCACCACAACGACCTATAACGATGGTGCATAATACTAAACGGGTAGGCTTTAGGCTTAGCAACGATCATTGGGCAATACTAGGATTGTCACATAGTCGCGCTATGTGGTCAATGCCTACGAACACGAAAACTAAACTACGCATTGTTATGCGACTACTTTTGAAATACTATACTTTACGCATGGTTATGCGACTACTTTTGAAATACTATACTTCACGCATGGTTATGCGACTACTTTTGAAATACTATACTTTACGCATGGTTATGCGACTACTTTTGAAATAGTATACTTTACGCATGGTTATGCGACTACTTTTGAAATACTATACTTTACGCATGGTTATGCGACTATCTTTTGAAAGCTATACTTTACGCATGGTTATGCGACTACTTCTTGAATGCTATACTTTTCGCGTGTTTATGCGACAACTACTTGAATGCTATATTTTTACGCATTGCTATGCGTCGAAACTTGATTACTTATACTTTACGCATTGCTATGCGTCAACGCTTTGAATACTTAAACCTTGTAGCTCACTAACTACGTCTCCCGTAGTTAACACTTGACTCGTATTTTCAGGAAATGAGTAAGCTTTGGAGACGATACTTATGCTTTGGGCTGATGACTTCAAGAATGGGAAAGGGTTCGGGTGGCTTGGCTATGAACACTTATCTTGTATTTTGGATATGTAAACGATGTTTTAAACACTTGGAAACCTTTGAGGTTATGTTTCTTTTATTACAACTTGGTGTGGAATTATAAACTTGTGTATCGAATGCTATTGCTCTTCACATTCCGTGTTTCCGCTTTAGCGGGGTGTGACACTTTTCCAGGTTTCAGATGCAGCACATCGCTTGTCCGTTGCGATAAAAGTCGGATGTCTGCTAGAGCGACCGCCATGACAGTTCAACGCCTAGTGAGTGTCTGCTTGGTGACGGGAACCCTACTTGCCATTGTACCCTTCAAGATGTTCCTAGATTTTCCTTTATTATATGTACTTTGTCTATTGGATTATTCTAGATTAAGTTGCAATTTTCAATTCTATGTAAGCAACTTAATTATATTATTTTAGATTAAGTTACAATTTTCAGCTATATGTAAGCAACTTAATGGTATTTTCCTAGTTTAGGTTGCAATTTTTTAATTCCATGTATGCAACTTATGTATTTGATTATTAGTAATGAAAATCTATATTTTTCGTTATTTTTCAAATTTCTTTGCACTCTTTACTTCAATTACGTTGTTTACCTTCTTACACCTTTTTACTCGAATTATCTTATCGTGCGTAATCTAAATCTACTTCTTGTCCCTGTGTGTAGATCTATGCCTCCAAAAAGGAACACATATATCATCGCAGAGCAAGTAGACGCACAACTGAACGCTGCGATCCCCGATATGATTGCTCAGATAACCGCAAGCTTAAACATTGTAAATCAGGGAATGTTGGAGGTAACAACAAAAACAACGATAACAACCTCAACAACCAAAACAACAACCTAACAACAACAACAACAATGCCAACCACCAGGGTTGCAGCTACAAAAGCTTCATCACCTGCCGACCTAAGGAATTCCACGACACCTCTGGTGCCGTCAGGCCGATTTTATGGATCGAAAGTATGGAGGCGGTCCTCCATATTAGCAAATGTGTTGCGGGGGACATGGTGGAATACGTTGCATGTATGTTGCAGGGCAGAGCTCTTACCTGGTGGAACAACCAAGTTGAGACCACGGGACGTGAAACTGTTTGGAACCACTCTTAAATCATTTACCCACCTTATTAATTTCGTTTCACCCACATCAATACAATTCAGGTTATTGGTCAATATAATTCACCACGTTAATACAATTTCAAAGTTAATCAATACAGTGAATATCAATTAATCCGTATTAAATACAATCAATGTCAAAAGGTATGTATTTATAACTCATTTCTCCAACCAAGGATTATTTTTTCTTGTTTTTTCATAATATCAATGGAAAATTGGATACTTAGGTAAGACACGACCAAGAAATATGATCTATCAAGAAGTATTGTGCGATAAATATAAAAATCATATATACATGTTTTCCTATGAGTTGTTTTTGTATTAACGAACATGTTTGTTTTACTTTTAGAAGTTTATATTCTAGCTTAATTTATTTTTCATTCAATAAGGACATGTTGTAAGACACATGTTGCCTACTTATAGTTCTTTTTACAAAGTGATATTTCACGTACACAAGTCTATCTATAATTATCATAAAAACGTCACTATTCAAAACAAGTAAAACTTCAAAAATGGTTTGTATACGATTTCAAATGAAAAAAAAATTACCCGTCATGTAGCGCGGATACACTCCTAATATAAATTTATATACGATTTAATTATACATATATTTATTCTTTGAAAACCGTCAACATTAATGTCTTTATGAAAACCCGTTAGTTTGATTTAAGTTTTAAAAATGTATATTTAATTAGGAAAAAATGAATATGTTTGACACATATTGATCAATGAATGATTTGTTTATTCACTTAGGTGTATAAATAAGTTTATATATGCATCATGCAAGAGTTTACACCAAAATAGCTTACATCAAATGAATTTGATTTTCATTGTATGTATCAATTTTTTATATTTTTTTTTTTCACTTCTTTGGTATGAAAATATTCTAATATCTGAAAAATATGTTACATCAAATGAATTTTAATCCCATCCAATGTATGCATAAAGTTAGGAATGTAGATTTTATTAAATGTTTTTAAAAGAAGATGCTTGAATCGCAAACTTAAGATGTAATTTGTTTATCATATTTAATGAAAATTACATTTGCAGATTGTTTTTAGCCCATTTTAAAACCGTTCATGGGGTTATTATTCATTTGACCGTTACTTAATCTACCCCTAATTCACTTGTATTAAGTGTAGAACCGACAAACAAAATCCCTAGATCCGCCACTAGCCATCCTCATCTCCGACTTTTCACGAATACAAAATCCCCACTAGACCTCAAAAGTCATGAGATTTAGTCATTTATTCGAAATCACAGCTAATCCATAATGTTATCGATGAGGTACATGTGAACAATTAAGAAGGTACATATTGCCCATTTCAAACCAACTGTAAAGATACCTTAACATATTAGTATAATAAGAGTAAATTCATATCAAATGATTGTGTCCGTACCTTACCTATTTATACGCATCACTTCACGTCTAATATTACTCCAAAATTCTAGAAGTCTTGCATCTAAATTCAGATATTTTTATATAAAATATATGTTTGTCTAAAGAGATTGCAGTTACAAGTTGAAGTTGAAGTTGAAAATTGAAGTTGTTAGTTGAATAATTAAATTTTTAATTAGAGTCTAAAGCTTTAGTTTTTATTTACATAAAATTTGGTAAAGTAGCTTTAACTTTTATTAAAAATTGTAAAGTTTGTTATAAGTGATTATGGTATGGATGTCTATATCCCGAATATATTGATAGACATATATTTATATTATATTAATAGATATATTATTGGAGAATACTCTATATTGTAACCATAAATACATACCTCTATATGAAATGAATAATACAATTCTATATTCTTATTTGTCTTATGTTCTTGTTCTTTATAAGTTTCATAACACGTTATCAGCACGCTCTAGATATGAGTTTATGAAGGTTACGTTTAAAGATATGTGTGACAACCGCGTTTTCGAGGTATCATTTCGGTGTACCATTTGTCATTTTTATTTATCGATATTTTTTTTTTGACCCTATTATTGTTATTGTTTCGTTTATCACACATTATTTATTGTTTAGTCAGGAATTTAATTAACGTTTTGTCCTTCGTGACGGAAACGTTTCAGTACCTAAGTTCCTAGTAGATATAAGTGCACCCGTGAGATAAGTTAGGGTATATATGCCTTCAATTATATGATTAAGATTAACGTTAAAAATATATTACAAAATTAGTCCTTTAACGAGAATTAATGTTAAGTTTATTACAAATTCAGTCTTTTTAACAAAAAGTTAACGAAAGTTAACTGTTGGTCAATAGCGGACTACGCCGTAGTCACTATGGACTGCGGCGCAGTCAGGGCTTCGAGAGGAAAAACTTAAAAAAGTCTTTTTCCATCATTTTGAGATCCACAACTTGCTTTTCACGTGATTTGGAGCTGTAATCTTCCTAATATGGAACATTTGATCAAAATCTAGATCCATCTAACATCTCCATTCATATCTCATTCCATATTCTTCACTTAATAACTCAAACCTTCATTTCTCTTTCATTTAACTCACATTCCATCACTTTTCTCTCATATTTTCCATCACATTTCCAGAATTTTGTTGAGTAAATAAACCACCATACAAGTGAGTTTTACATTGGAAGAAAGTTCATCATCATATTCTAGATCATCTCCTTGAATCTCCTTCCTTTGGTAAGTAATTTCAACACCATCTTCATCTTTTAATCCCTTCTTCTTCTTCTTCTTTGTTTATGTTAGGAATTCTAACATAAATCTCGTGTACTTTTGCAAGGAATCATCCTCCATCTTCATCTTTCATTTTCGGATTTTGTTTACCATCATGGAGGCTTCTCCATCTTGAAGTTTGGTAAGCAAAATACACCTCAACTTTTACTCTAATTCTTATTCTATTTTCATTCTAAAGCTCATATACTAATAAGTGTGTGTTTTTGTGTGTTTGGAGGCTGATCCTCACCACCAGCACTTTTGGAGCTAATTTTTCGGGAGATTTCGAGACCTTTCCCGACGATTTTGGTTGATTATTGCGGAGGTCTTCAGTACTCTCTAATTAATCCCTAAATCTCTTTTTGTTGTCTTAATTATCACTTAATTCGTCTAAGTAATATATAAATAGATGAATATGGATAAAAATGGAAGTAAACTTATAAAACGAGTAATTATAAGTAAAATATGTATTAATAGTGAAATTTCACCGAAAGTTGATTATGTGGACTCTTGGACTATTTTGGACTAATTGGACTTAAGTATACATATAATTGTTATTTAAACTCTAATTATTATTATTACTTATTATTATGTGCAAATAGTATATAAATAACCTTATATACATATTCATATAATATACATACTGGACATATTAATATTAAGACTTAATATTAATGTTATCGATACTTAAACGTATAGAAGAAAGTTTAAAAAGTGGGTTTTTGGCACACTACGCCGCAGTACTTGTTGACTGCGACGCAACGGGTTGCGGAATCAAGCTCACTATGCCGCAATGGGGATTCACTGCGTCGCAGTGAAGCTGCAGTACGTATTTTTCCCGATTTTGCACCTAAATCCTATATATTTGAACAAATATGAATATACATACATATATTATTATACATAAAGTAATATATAGTGAAAAATAAACGTTTTTTGACTCAAAAACGTAATCGTAATCCTAAACATAATAGTTATTATTATGATATTCGCTAAACGTATATAATTTCGATAAATATACTTTTCTCAAACGAGGCAACATCCCCAAACGTATTGATAAGTTATGTACTCTTTTAACTAACTAGATTTTTGTCCCACTGACTTTTATCTAGTAAGGTTTTAACAAGACATAATCTTCATATTAGACATTTAAGGGGGATTGTTATGAATATTTATGGTATGAATGTCCATATCCCGAATATATTGATATACATATACTTATATTATATTATTAAATATATTTTTTAGAGAATACTCCATATTGTAACTATAAATACATACATTTATATTAGATGAATAATACAATTCTATATTCTTCTTTGTCTTATGTTATTGTTCTTTATTTATTTCACGACAAAATTACATAAAATTAAGGAGACACAAATTAAAATCTTAACAGGTAGGGGTGTTGATTAGGTCGGGTTAGCGGGTTTCGGGTTATTTGGGTTTTGAGTTGTGAGAAAAATACCCATACCCAACCCGAATAACAATATGGGTTAAACGGGTTTGAGTTATTCGGATTTGGGTTATCCGGGTTTGACCATTTTAACCCATTTTACCCGATTAATAACAAATAAGGTTTACAACTGATAGGATTTTAACTAAGATAGTATACTTAGTTATAATTTTCATATTAATGAAATAGGTCAAACTCACAATGTATAAAATATGTTCAACTTACCGTCGATTTTGCCATTTTATAACCATTTCATCTTACACAAACCAAAAACAAAACAAATATTTATCTTGAATAAGTTTCTGTAAGCTTTTTATATTTTATGAAAATAAAAACAAACTAATAAGAGACAACTAATAATATTTTCATTAAGCATGACTAATAAAATTGGACATAAGCTATTAATACCTATATAGTTAACTTAATCGGGTTATATGAGTTATGCGAGTTACCCAAATGAAAATAAATAGACCCGTACCTACACCCATATAAGCTTCGGGTTATTCGGGTTTGACCCATTTAACCCATTTAACATGACGCATTTAACCCGATCTCATTGTGGGTCGGATAGGTTATTTGGGTTCGGGTAAAAACGACACCCCTATTAACATGGGAAACATTGAGAGGGAAATATGTAATTTTAATAGTTAAAATTTTTAATTAGTTTTAAAAATTATTTGAGATAGCTTTTAGTTTTGAGAAATTTTATTTAAAATAAAAGTTCAACCTTTATCTTTTAAACATATTGTTTTTCTTTTTTTCTTTTAAAAGCTTTTACTATACAAATAAAAACTTTAAGCTTCAAAGAGCTTCTACCAAACATGGATATTTTTATATAAATTGGGCATGTGATGCATCAAAACTTTAATTCTTAGGCTAGATAGCCAAAGTGCTCTAAACAACAACTTCAATCGGTATAACAAGTAGAAGTTAACATACCAAATAACCTCTTGATAACTTGTCTTGCAAAAGTATTCCTTCAAGAACATATAATCAGTTCTTTCTTGTAATTCAAAAAATCTAAAGACACGGGTTGTGTTAAGTTAGCTTGTTGATTGCGTTTTCAACTATCTTCGATGCAACAAGAACATCACTCTCAAATATTAAAAGGTCATCTAGTAGTGCATTTTTTATGTAGTTATTAATGAGTCTTTTATTTATATAGTATAGTTTTAGAAGTATCGGTCTCTTGAGGAACGTTTGGTGGAAACGTTGGTATTGAGTAGTTTTACCTTTTCTTGTTTACTAGTCAAATTCAAGGTGGAAAGACAATCAAAGGAATGTCTATTTAGTTTGACTCCCCTGATCATTAAATCCGGTAATTTAGTTGAGTATAGTAACGTTAATTATGAGGTCTCGTCCTCTTAATCTATACTAAACAAAAAGTTACTGAGATTGTCTTCAACATTAACCACCATATATGTCATGCCCATTTAGAAACTAACCTATATGGTCTAATGCCTTGACTCGCTATGTTTAACAAATAAACGTTTCAGTTAATTATATCATGATTTAATTACATAAGTTGTACCTATGGTTTCTCCAAAATTATGGATTTCGTTCCTAAATTTAAAAAGTTGTATAAATCGTCCAAGTTTAGAAATTAATTTTTCGTCCCTAATTTCTAGTTTGCACACGTAATTTGGGCAAACCTAAGATACCAAATCCGTAATTGAAAACAAACTTTAGGGACAAAATCCGTATTTGGAGCAAATCTTAGGGACAAAAAAGGTAATTAGTTTTTAAAAGTGGATGATTTATGCAACTTTTTAAACTTATGGACGAAATCCGTAATTTGAGATAAACCTTGGGGACGGGTTTTGTAATTAACTCTTATATTATTCACTAGATTATAGTCCCGCGATAACGCGGGAAAAATGAAAATTGAATCGTATAATTATATAGATTATAAGTTAATATAAGAAGACAATGTTACACGTATAAACATATATATCTATGCGTTTATACATATGTTGTTTATAGTTATAATAACATATACCCGTTAACATTTATACACATGTTTTAATATTTTGTATTAGGAGATTTTATGAATAATAATAAGGTAAATCATAGTCCAAATTAAGCAATTTTATAAATAAATTAGAATTATGTTTTTTATTTCAGTAGAGATGTAATAAAATAGATAGTGTAATTATGTATTGTAAGAGGGTGTAAATGAAAATAGTCTTTAATGACATCATCAATCTGATCTAACGGCTGAAATCAAAGATATTAACTCATCCAAAGGACCTTACTTCGCCATGTATTATTTAAAGCTCATCTTTTATTATATATTAGTTTTAATATTTTGTGTTAGGAGATTTTATGAATAATAATAAGGTAATATAGTCCAAATTAAGCAATTTTATAAGTAAATTAGAATTATGTTTTTTTATTTCAGTAGAGATGTAATAAAATAGAGAATGTAATTATGTATTGTAAGAGGGTGTAAATGAAAATAGTCTTTGATGACATCATCAATCTGATCTAACGGCTGAAATCAAAGATATTAACATCCAAAGGACCTTACTTCGCCATGTGTTATTTAAAGCTCATCTTTTATTATATATTAAAGATACTTGAGGTTCCTTTGTGTAATACCTCACCCCTGTTGAAGCCTCTTCGAAAGTTTCTGAACATTATATCTTAAATTAGAGAATGCCCGATCAACAAAAAACATTTATCAGAACTCGAGTGAGATAAAGAAAAAAGCTGAACTTTGAAGCGGTTCATATTTCATTCCTATCTCAGCATTCACAAGGTTGCATCAGCACATAGAGTCACTGATAGGCATCATTTTGTTATGGTAGCTTAATATACTACAAGAAAAACACAATGGAAGAGATAACTCATGTGGACTAGCGATCGAAAGTTCACTCAAGCAACTCATCAGGGAAAAAAAATCCAATTGAAAAAGTTGATCAAAGAGGGAAATCAGGTTAGGCTCGAGGGGCGGCTCAAGTGAAATGGAGGCCTAAAGCGAACTTTAAAAATGGGGCCTTCGGGTTTTCATCTTATCCTTTAACTTACCGGGTTGTATCGTTTTTACAAACCACAAGTTTCAATTTATTTTCAATTTTATAAGCTAATTATTTACTTTCAAATTTTCACACTCGTATAAACTATTAAATAATTTGAAGAAGTTTGTGAAATATAAACAAAACTAACTTACATCATAAGCCCCCAAAAGAAAGCTAAAACAAATATCTCCCGAATCACTTATGCATTGTAAGTGTTTTCAATCACTACAAGAATTATAACATTTCCCGACGACACTTTTCCCGACGACACCATGTCGTGCCTAAAAGTCCCACTAAACGACAAAAATTTGGTTTTTTTGACTTTCTTTTGGTCAAAAAAACGACCGAGACTTTTCCCGACGACATGTCGTCGGGAAAGGTTTATTATATATATTTTTTTTTTTTGTCGTGTAAAAATATTGGCGCGAAAATGAAAATAATTTCCCGCGCCACTTTTGGCGACGACATGTCGTGGGGAAAACTATTTTAATAAAAAAAAATTTAATAATTAATTATCATTTAATAATAAAATTAAAAATTAAAAATATATTACTTTTAGTGACGACATGTCGTCGCCAAAGCCTTTTTAATAAATAAAAAATAATAATTAAATATCATTTAAAAATATAATTAAAATAATTACCTTTTTAATAAAAAAATCTGAAATAAATAATAATAGTTAAATATTATTTTAAATTATATTTAATTTAAATATAATTTATTTAGAAAATATATATATTTTTTTTAAATATACTTATATCCATTAAAAATTTAAATATTATTTGAAAAAGTAATATGAAATTGAAATATTATTTAAAAAAGTAATATATAATTTGTATTGTAATAATTATAGTATTATATCTATATATTTATAATAAATTGTTATATTAATAATTAGATACTTTACTTATGTTTGATTTGTATAATATTTCAAATAATAATGATAAATAGGTATTATAGACGTTTGAAATACTTTAAATAATAAGTCATTCGGAATTAAGTTAAAAACGTGTTTTGATAAAAGATAAGTCCTTTTGTCATTAGGTTTTAAGATTACGATTGGATATTGAAAATATATGTGTACTTTGAAGATAGATAGACGTTTATAAAGATACTCATACTTATATATAGTATATAGTAAGATTTTAAAGAGGCGTAAAGAGTTTAAGTAACAAATGTGTAACCGGTTTTATTAAAAGTCCTTTTTACATGTAATCAACAACATTACGAATCATTGCATCTCGAGTGTGTTACACAATTGGCAATGATATCATTCAATCGAGTAAGTGGTTCTATTGACACAAATATAGGCTTAAATCGGTCGATCATTAAACTTCGACAACAATGATATGATAGTAATGATAATTACTATCCCTTTACGTACATCATTAACAATCACACTATATAATGTGTTACATCTAATGGGTGAGAAACGAAAACGTGATGCAACTAAGATATGATGTGCTACTAGATAGTTATGAGTTTCAAGATATGATTTCCGGAGAACATCTAATGCGGGTGTAATAAATGTCGATTTAAGTCGTGTATGAGTTTCAAGACAACCGAATTTGACAAATGAGTTAGCATCGAAGACAAGTTAGGGCTTATTTTAATTAGGGCTTATTTTAATTAATATATATTATTATTTTACAATTTCTTATCTTAATGAAAATGGAAAACAGCGAAAAAAAAAAATTCGAAATATGTCGTCGCCATAGGGTTTTGGCGACGACATGTCGTCGGGAATGTGGTAAAAAAAAAGTCAACACTTTTCCCCCCAAACTTTTCGTTTCCCGCGACTAGGTTTTAGGCACGACTTGTCGTCGGGAAAGGTCGTCGGCAAAAGAGAGCGCAGCTTTTATCCTTTTTCTAAGTCTCATTTATCACAAACACAAAAACACAAACACAAATCTCACAAACCCACAACCGGCGATTTCCAAGTATTTTGTCAATTATTCATCATCCACCATCATCAAACCACCCAAACACCATAAATCTCACAAAATCCCTCAAATATCACCGCCACCACCACCATATACCCGCCACCACCACCATATATAACCGCCACCACCACCATATACCCGCCACCACCACCATATACCCGTCACCACCATATACCCGCCACCACCACCATATCTAGGTATTATATTTTTTTTATTTATTAAAATTAAGCTATTTATGAATTTTTTAGAGTTGTAATTTGTTATGTCGTGGCCACAATCGTGGACGGGGGAGAAAGCTACCTATGTCGGCGACTAGTTCTTTACCAACTTCATCAAATCAACCAAGTTCATCAACTATGGACATAAATGACAATGTGATCGAACAAAGGGTACAACAAGAGGTGAGACGATTTTTGCAAGCGTTTCAAGCATCAAACCCGGGTTTTGTTGTGCCAAATTATCCCGTAGTTGATGATCATCAAAGCGAAGAGACGGAAGACGATACGGGTGAAGACAATGTTGATTGATTCATGTATGTTTGAACAATTTTAGATTTTTTAATACATTTTATCGTTTTTCTTTATTATGTTTTAATGATTATGACTTTAATATATTCGATTGTCGGGTTTGAACTTTTCTGGAAATAAGCTGTTTGAATAAGCTATACAGGTCGGTATGAGCGAAAAGCTGGAAAATAAGCTGTAAAAAAAAAAATCTGCAGGACCTTTGGCGACGTTGTCGCCAAATGTCGTCGCCAAAGGTCAGCGCCAAAGGTCAGGGCCCCACTTTTTTTTTTTTTTTTTTAAATAATAAATAATTATTTTAATAATAAATTTTGATTTAAAATAATAAATTTAATAAAAAAAATGAAAATCTTTTAGCGACGACATGTCGTCGCTAAAACATATTTTCAAAATCCGTTGAAAGTCAACGTGGGCCCCACCAGGTCGTCGCCATTTGTCGTCGCCAAATGGTTTCCCCGACGAACTTTCCCCAACGACATATTGCCGACGACATGTCGTCGGGAAAACCTTTTGGCAACGACATGTCGTCGGGAAAACCGTTTAATATGTCGTCGCCAAAAGCTGTTTTTGTTGTAGTGCATTGACATGACATCGATTAGTATAATGTTTCTTCTGTTAATACCGACCTAAATCTTTTTGATTCATTTATGTTAGCTAACATTGTTATTCAATTTATAAGCATTTGCAAACAATTTTGTTTTTTATATAGAGTGATTATGAGTCTTAAATTTGAAGATATTTCATAGAAATAATATTCGTGGTTATGTGTCAATGAATTGTCGAAGTTAGAGAAAACTGTTTTTTTCCCTATACAACTCAGATGTGAAATCTTTGTTGAAGTGGTAAAATAATTATATAAACACACTATTATCAAATTATCTAAGGCATATATGTTCTCTGTATTTAGAAGAAAACATAAATGACCTTCTGCTTATCATGTACCATCAATTATAAAAATATATTTTGTTTCTATAATTTACTAAACAATGTAACGACAAACATGATATATAAACTTTTGGGGCCTTAAGAAATCTTGGGACCTAAAACGATCACTTTACTTGCTTTACCTTTGAGCCACCCCTGTTAGGCTCTATAGCATGTTGGATGAGTCCTTATAAATTATATCGGGCACTTTGTAATATAAGCGCCATTGAATACAACATGCTCTTCGCTTTTCCCTTAAAAAGATTGATGCATTTTCCCTTAAAAAGATACAAAATTGATGCATTTTGGGTACACAAAATTGCTAGGGATATAATATATGTACCTTTAGGTCAAATTGTAAAAAATTGTAAGATAGTGCCCTCATTCCTAATTCTATAAACATACTACTAATTTTCTTCATAATACTAATTAACTTTTAATCAATTGTAATTAAAGAAAATTTTAATCTAGAAACTGGATTTACACGGTTCCCCATTTCAACACTATCTAACCGATTTCTACCTAAAAACTTTTTTTTAATTACAATTATTTAAATTATTTAGAAGTTAATTACTATTATGAAAAAAACTATTAGTACATTTCTATAGTTAGGAATTAAAACAAAATATATTTTTATTTTATGCAATTTGTCTAAACTTTATGGATATATAATAATCAGCTTAGTTATTTTTATTAAAGTATTTGACATTCACGAGTCCTCCTAATAATAATTTGTAATCCAACTTTTATGTGCAACAGGCTTGTTGCTTTCTGCCTTAAAATTTTACAAAAACTTTCTTATACATTTTAAGGTAAAATCTAACATATTGTTTTTTTATTATTCACAATAACTAATTGCTAGCTGTAGTATTTGTAAACTTTATGATCAGATTCAAGTTCGATATTTTTATTAACGTCTATCACAATCATAGAATCAAGTATTAGGGTGTCGGTTATTACTTCTATTCTCTAATGATTAGCATAGAAGTTGGGAAGAGCAATCCAAGTGGGGAATGTGATGTAACATGAGAACAAATGGGAAATCAATAAAATGAAGTCTCAACCTGGTTCTCTTGAGAAGTCAAGCATGGATTCTATATCTACTGTCACTACAAGATATAATATTAAACATGACCTAACCCATGTGAAGTCTAATCATACGATCACTCTAGAAATTTTATTACCCACTTGATTAACAAACATTTTTATAACTAAGTTTTAATTTCCATCATTCATTATTACAGATTTAGATGAACTTTTATCTCATCCCAATTATCGACTTTTATCTCATGTCCTTTACGATCCGTATGTAATATTAGTATCACAATGCATAAAACATTGAAGTATTGACATAAGATACGAATATGTTTTCAACCATTTTACTTCTACACCTAGAAGATAATACAACGTATCATAATGTCATAAGTGAATACATTGTGTACATTTCTTTCTATATCCACCAAGTTTCTGAAATTCAACCATTTATGGATTCACATGCCTAATATTCTCGACCAATAACTCAGATCATATCCAGGGCCGGTCCAATGGTTTTTGCTACCCGGACGAGATGAGAAAATTATGCCCCTTAAACTTGTATCATACTATAAGTTTCTTTTAATAAAAAAAATTATGCAAACAAATTCCAGAATAAATGTAATACACTCGGTTCAAATCTACCAATTAAAAAGAACAGTTTACTTCGTTTAGATCTACCCATATTCACTTCAGCACATCATCTTGGCTTCTACCATTCCGAAACACAGAAAAGATCTTATGAATGGATCGGTTTATGTATGTTTAATATATAACTAGTCAAAGACGGGTCATGGTTGAAACTTGAAATTCATCCAAAGTATAGCTCTAATGTATAAAACCATATATGCGAGTCAGGAAGATGCATTTGGGTTAAACATGACATGTAAAACTCGATACAGTTGCTGTGAAACGATTTACAAGGTAAAACTATTTATATAAACTATTCTACAAACAGAATTAAAGACATAAAGGTTACCTTGTTCTAGTGAGCACTTTACTATACACCTCGTTTGCCTCTCGAACTAAATCGATATAAAAGTAGCATTGCCAGGCCTAACATATTTCAACCAAATAAGAGCAAGAACAAGAGTTATGCTAAATTAATTGGCACCTAAATAAACCAAACAATAATTAGCTAAAAAGGAAACGGGTCATGGGTTGAAAGTCGCCCGAAATATATACCTGTAGTGCATAAAACCTCCACAATCATTAAACGAGACCAGCAAATTTAAAACGAGCAGCGGTCGATTTCTGTTTATCTTCACTAAACGAGCAAACTGCAAGTCTGCAAACGAGACCAGCGGAGCAAATTGAAAATTTATCTTCAATTTATCTTCAATTTCATAACAATTAATGATATAAATTAAATAAATTTACACTACCTGTCCCTTGTCCCTGATCGAGCAGCGGAGCAGCGATGGATGGCGATTGTCGATTGAATGGCAAACGGAGCAGCGGATTGGATGGCGATTGCAGATTGGATGGCAGTGGAGCAGCGGAGCGATTGCAGATTGGATGGCGATTGCAGATTGGATTGGATGGCGTCATGGCGATTCAATTGGCGCCTTAAGCGTCGTTTGGTTTCCGTACGCCCGCTCAAATTGTATGATGATGCCCCTGTAATTCCGCTGCCCTGGGCCTAGGCCCAAGCCGCCCAGTGTATGGGCCGGCCCTGATCATATCATTTTATCATTATAATCTTTAAGGATTTTCTTTACAATATCGATCATAATTAAATGGGTTGCAGAGGGTGTGGGTTGGTTCATCTAGCTACTTAGGCAACATGGTTTATCGCATGAAGTTGCATATTATCGGGTTTTGCATGAGCATAAGCCATGTGTATCTAGTTGGGGTTGTTTGTAGAGTCTTTGTTCACGGGTGTGCGAAGGGTTTGTGGTTCCAATTACATGACATATCACAAAAAGTTTACAAGTGGTTTGAAGGAGAAATTTTTGTTCAAATAACACATCGTGTCAAGTTTGCGAGTTACTTGGGAGTTGAAATAGTTGCGCTAAAATATTTAAGAAGCAAGTTATCACTAATATAGAACGGAAGTAGTATATACTACGGGGTTTTCTTGGGTACTTACGAAGCAAGTTAAAATTGCAATAGTTGCGGGTTTCTTCCAATTACGGACTATTTTGGAAACATGTTTGCAACAAGTTATCACAAGGTGTTAGGTATTGACGTGTTTCCTAATTTTAGTCGCACGTTGGTGTTGATGAAAATAGGGTATGTATTAGTGCGGGCTTTTGTGATATTAAAAACGCAAGGTTACAATAAAATAGAAGATTGTGGTTGTGGGGTTGTTACTTGATCCAAAGATGGTGTGAGGTTGATGAATTGATCTACTAGGTATAAACAAAAACGAGAAGGAAAAAGAGAGGTGTTGTTAGGTTTATTGGTTTATTGGTTTATTGGGTTTTGGCTTGAGTAGCAAGGTACAATTTGTTTCTTGGGTAGCAAGTTATCGATTTCTACGAGTTTCAACAAAGGTTCTTCCATGAATAAAAGTATGAATGAAAGTGAATGAATGTTCCATTGAATAATTTAGGAACAAGAATAGAAATTTTAATAATGTGAGAGACTCTCTAAATGTGGTAGAGATGTAAAAGACTTAGGTCTAGTAGTGTTATAATGCGGTGATCGAGTAGACATGATAAATCCAAACTTTTGTTTTTTATAGGAGCCGTTGTTTTTGCTTTCAAGATTGGAAAGCATTATCTTTATGGGACTAAGTGTACCGTATTCACGGATCACAAGACTCTCCAACATATATTCGATCAGAAAATGTTGAATATGATGCAGAGACGTTGGGTCGAGCTTCTGAAAGATTATGACTTTGACATTCGCTACCATCCTGGTAAAGCGAACGTGGTTGCTAATGTACTCAGTCGCAAGGAGACGGTTAAGTCGGTTCGGGTTCATTCTTTGGTTATTTCTATTCTGTCGAGCTTGAAAGCTCAGATTATTCGGGCATAACAGGATGCATTGACGGAGGATTGTCTTAAGTAGGGGTGTTCATTATTTGGATTAACCAAATAATTCAAACAGTCCAATTACCATTTGGATTATTTGGATTGGGTTATTTGGATTTGGTTTGAGTTTTGGGTGAAACCGAATAATGTATTGGTTTAATGGTTCGGCTATGGTTTTGTGCATCTTTAATTGGCCCCCACCCGAAAACCGAATAAACATTTTCTTATCAAAATAAACATTTCTAATTGCCTAATCCAAATAATAGAAATGATATTTTAATAGTCAAACTCCAAATCTAAATACATATATTTATGCACTTAGTCTATTATGAATTGTTAATGATTTAAATTTGCATCCGGATAATATAATTATTCGAATAAAACTATATAAAAATTTCAAAATACTTTAATTTGGATGATCCAAAACCCGACCAAATAAACCAAACCCTTATTTGGATGGTTTGGTTTGGGTGTCATTATATTCGGTTTGGTTTTGGATGGATTATTAGTTGGCAAAAAACCGAATAATCCAAACCGAATAACCCCATTAACCCGAAACCCGACCGAACGAACACCCCTAGTCTTAAGGATGAGCGGTTGTTTGGTTTAGCTCGGCAGTTAGAGCCGAAGGATGATGGAGTTCTCTATTTTCTGGATCGTATTTGGATCCCAGTTGGTATTCTTCAGTTGATCTTGGACGAGGCTCATAAGTCCAACTATTATGTTCATCCTGGTTCTGACAAGATGTATCAAGACTTGAAAGAGTTTTATTGGTGGCCTGGTATGAAGCGGGCGATTGCGGAGTATGTTAGTAGGTGTTTGACCTGTTCGAAGATTCCACAGTGTAAGTGGGAGCGCATTATTATGGATTGTTTAAGAAGCTTCAGATATCTTCTAGTGGTTATGACATTATTTGGGTTATCGTTGATCGTTTGACGAAGTCTGCTCACTTTCTATCGACTTTAGAGAATTATCGGTTGGAGAAACTTGTCCATTTGTATATTTCTGATATTGTGGCTAAACACGGGGTTCCCGTGTCGATTATTTCAGATCGTGATGCTCGATTTACTTCACGATTTTGGCAATCCTTCAGTTCGGGAAATCAGCAATTTAACCCAAAGTATTAATCTGTTAGTTAAGTCTTAGTCTAAGTGATTTTGGGTCTGAGTAAGTGAAATAATCTAAGGCATTATGGGTCTGAGTAGTCAGACTCATAGAGTGTCTTGAGCCGAAAGATAAGGAAGTTAGTTAGGCAAAATCTTCTATATTGTTTGAAGATTTGTTAAGATTCGTACTTATCAAGCTCTCTATTATTGTGTATAAATAGAGAGCTTGAGTCTTTGTATTTGGTAAGCTTTTGATTTGAATCTACTTAGTATTATTCAAATTCTTGTTATAATTTTTATTTCCGCTATAATCCTATAACAGGGACTGTGTGTTTATCAAGAGTGATAATTAACATTTAAATACTGATTTGCTATTGATTCAATCTTACAAGATTAATTGATAAACTGAATAACTAGTAACTGGGATCTTATTAAAACCTAACAACCGGTATCAGAGACAATAAGATTTATCTATTAATATTCATAAATCTTAAACGATCAAACAGTAATATCTCAATTACCAAACATGTCTTCATCCTCTTCACATAATCAAACAACTGTAATGGCTGGTAAGGGTATTCCTATATTTACTGGACACAATTTTGCACACTGGATGCTTAAGGTTGAGTGACATCTGTCTGGGATCCATGATAAGATGATGAGGATAATAACTGAAGGTCCCATCATACCTGGAAAAGAAATTCCAGAGGTAAAAGAGGGTTAAAAAGTTATTCAACGAGCCAAATAGGTTCAAACTGCCAAATCACAATGGACAGATCTAGATAGACAAATGTTTAACCTAGATCCAAGGGCAAGAAGCATACTTGGAAATGTTTTGTCTGAGCAGATTTTCTCTAAGATTGATGGATGCAGAACAACAAAAGAAATATGGGATACACTCACTGTGTCCTATGAAGGAGTTCAGGTAGTTAGAGAACAAAAACTGAACAATCTTATCAAAAATTATGAAAACTTTTATGTGAAAGAGAAGGAATCCCTTGCAGACATACACACTAGATTTCTTCTCTTAAATGATCTGCCAGCTCTTGGTGTAAACAAGACAAATGATGAAGTGTGCAAGAAATTTGTTGATATACTCCCCAACAAGTTTGAATCTGTTATCACTTCATTGGTGTTAAGTGAGAAATTGTCTACTTACATACTTCCTGGATTATTTGGACTTCTATTAAACCATAAAGAAAGTCAAGAAAGAAAGAAGATATATATGAGAAGAATATCTAAAGACCCTGAAGCTACATTAATTGCAACAAGTAAAAGGAATAAAGAAATTTATTCGAAAGCTGAAACTAACACTGATGAGTCTGAATCTAGATCAGACTCAGACTCAGACTCAGACAGTGAATCTGAAGTTACGAAATTAAAAAATCACCTTGCTTTACTTACTAAGAATTTGGAACAACAAACTGGATTCAAGGGAAAGAAACCTTTTGACCCGAAGAAGGTGAAATTCTTCAAATGTAGTGACTTGGGGCATATGGTTGTTGATTGTAAAGTGAAGAATGCTCAGACTGATCACATTGATGAAAATTCTGAAAGAGCTCAGAGATAAAGGAAAAAGTACCTAAAATATAAAAATGGTTACAAATCAAATGCTCAAAAGCCTCAGTCTGAACAAAAAGCTTTCTTTGTTGAGGAATGGTTGGATGAGGAACTGTCTTCAGATGAAGATGAAATGGAGGATCAATTCTAATGGCCATAAATGAAGAAAAGAATGAACCTGAGAAGTCAGTTTCACCCTTTAACAAAGATCTTAAGGAAGCAGAAAGATTGAGCTGCAACTCGGACTGGGATAACTCAAAGTTCTATAAGGTACACAACTACAACCTATACACAAATGAACAAAAGCTTAAAATGTTTGAGTTTCTTTATCTTGATTTCAAAACCTCATTAAAAAACATTTTTATTCTTAAAATTAAATTAGAAGACTTTTAAAAACTTTTACAAGATAAAAATAAAGAAATTTCCGAAATGGAAAATTGTAAAGTTACTTACTGCTTAGTCTGAAGCTTATAATGATCTTGAAAAAGAAAATCATAAATTTAGGGAGGCCACTCAACATTATAAACGTATTTGTCAATCTTGGTGTAATTCATCTTTAAAAAGTGAAGATTGTTTAAGGAGACAAGTATCTAGACAAGTTCAGGCTGTGTTGGGTGAAGATTTATGTCTCAAGAAACATATGACCGAGGAGGAGGAGGAAGCAAAAAGAGAAAAGATAATCTTTAAACCATAAATTCTGCCAAAAACATTTGCTTACACAAAAGGGAATACAATCAAAATGTTAAATGCTTTTGTAAAACCAATGTTGACCTAAGAGTCAAAGATGATTTATCAATCAAAAACAAGGATAAAATTCAAGTCAGCTCCAAGAGTACAAATTCAATGAAAGAAAACAAAACCATTGACCAGTTAGGAAACCAACTGTTACAACTGACCAATATTGTAAAATATTTGGTGAGAAATAAATCTCCAAATCCGGTCAGATCAAGGACTCCTCCAAAAAGAACCTGTTACGACTGTGGTCAGAGAGAACATGAGGCTTTTTTTGAAAAGAAGACCTAAATTACAATCAACAAATATGCCATCACAAAAGAAAACAAGTTTGAGTCAAAATAACTCAGCTTCAACTCCTCAAGTCAGTATAAAGTCTAAGTCAGCTCCACCTTCTAACAAGGTTAAATCAAGTCTTAAAAATGAACCGTGTAAATTTTGTGGAGTCATAGGTCATTATTCCATGAACTGTATGAAAGAAATAAACAAACGGAATTATGAAAACCCTAAAGCTGAGTTGAAAAGGGTGTCCTATACTGAACTAGAAAAGAAAGGAAAGACTAATGTTTAACCCACTCAAAAGTGGGTTCCTAAAAGAACTAATTGATTTCATTTTTATGTGTAGGACTCCACAAAATGGTTCTTAGATAGTGGAGCATCAAGGCACATGACTGGAACAAAGTCTTACCAACCCGAGTACAAGGAAGAAGCTTGACCACAAGTGAGATATGGTGACAATGGAGTATTAATGACTAGAGGATATGGGATGATTCATGCTTGGTCTGTGACGTTCAAAAGAGTAGCTTATGTGGAGGGTATTTAACAAAACTTACTAAGTGTAATTCAGATTACTGATGAAGACAATTAAGTCAGATTCAGAAAGCAGGGATGAATTATCTATAATTCAAAAGGCAAACCTCTGTTACTAGCAAAAAGGGAAAGAGATGTGTTCTCCTTGGATCTAAGTATTGCTAATGATGAAGATGAGACATGCTTATTTACAGAAACCAAGAAAGAACTGAATTGGTTATGGCATAGAAGATTGTCTCATTTAAACTTCAAGAATATAAATGTGCTATCAAAGAATAAGTTAGTGAGAGGTCTTCCTGAACTGACTTATTCTAAGGCTAAAGTTTGTTCAGCTTGTGTTCTTGGTAAGCAAACTAAGGTTCAATTCCCATCCAAGATACTTCATTCAATTGAAGAGACACTATTTATGATGCATATCGATCTATTTGGACACAATGGAATTGAAAGTCAAAGGAGGAAAAAAAAATACACCTTGGTGATAGTTGATGAGTTCACAAGATACACCTGGGTCGTTATCTTGAAAGCTAAAAGTGATGCTGCTGAAGAAATCATCAGTCTGATAAAGAGAGAGCAACCCCAGAAGAATACATTGGTCAAACAAATGAGAAGTAACCATGGGACTGAGTTCAAGAACTCTGTCTTGATAAATTTTTGTGACAAAAGAGGAGTAGTTCAAAATTTTGCATCAGTTCTAACTCCTCAACAAAATGGAGTAGCAGAAAGAAGAAACAGAACATTAACTGAAGCTGCAAGAACTATGTTGTGTTATGGAAAAATGAAAATCAGTTTCTGGGCAGAGGTTGTCAACACTGCCTGCTTCCCTCAAAATAGATCCATCATTGTGAAGAAGCATGGAAAGACAGCTTATGAGATGTATCACAACAAAGTGCCTTCTATCCATTATTTTCACATTTATGGAAGCAGATCCTACATACTAAATCAAAGAGATCATCTCTGTAAAATGGCTCCAAAGGCTGATGAAGGGTTGTATGTTGGCTATTCAAGTGTTTCTAAGGCCTTCAAGGTATACAATGAAAGAAGAAAAGTGGTTGAAGAATCAATCAGTGTCACCTTTGATGATACCACTCAGTCTGACAATGATGAAATGAACATTCAGACTGATCTATGTGAAGAATTGTTGACAACTTCTTTTGAGTCTAATCCAAATCAGTCAGAGGATCAAGTTCAACAACCTCCTGATTCTGAAAGTGAAGATGATGCCATCACTATCAATATTCCAATCGAACACAACACTGATGAATTTATGACACTCAGACTAAAAATAGTCAGTCTGAGACAAGTAAGACTGATAATGGACAGACAGAGACAAGTAAGACTGATAATGGACAAACTGAGACTGATAATGGTCAAACTAAGACAACTCAGACTGAAGAATATCCTCAGACTGGTCCAAGCAATGTGAAAATGGTTTAAGATAATCCATTGACAAATGTTATTGGAACATTAACTGATGGTGTGAAGACAAGAAACAAGTTTGAAACTGCAAATTTTTGCTTCTACACAAACTTTCTGAGTTTGATGGAGCCCAAAAAGGTTGTAGAGAACCTTACAAGATGAATTATGGGTAGAAGGAATGCAAGAAGAGCTGGTTGAGTTTATTAGAAATAATGTGTAGAAGAAGGTTCCAAGACCAGCAAACAAAACAATCATTGGAATAAAGTGGATAATCAGAAACAAAAAAATATCATGGAGTTGTCATGAGAAATAAAGCCAGGTAGCTCTAGGGTACAAACAAGAAGAAGGAATAGATGATGATGAGACTTTTGTTCTAGTAGAAAGAATTGAAGCAATCAGACAGTTCCTAGCTTATGTCTTCAAAAACTTCATGGTATATCAGATGGATGTCAAAAGTGCATTTTTGAATGGAGATCTGCAAGAAGAAGTCTATGTAAAGCAACCTCCAGGATTTGTTGATCCAAACTATCCTGATCATGTTTATAAGTTAAATAAAGCCTTGTATGGTCTCAAACAAGCTCCAAGAGCATGGTATGAGACCCTATCTGAATTTTTGCTCAAAATCATTTTAAAAGAGGGACAATAGACAAAACACTTTTCATAAAGAAAGAACAGGGGCAAGTCATTTTAGTTCAAATATATGTTGATGATATCATCTTTGGATCTACAAATGCCAAGTTATGTACATGGTTTTCAAAATTAATGTCCAGTGAATACAAAATGAGCATGATGGGTGAACTTACTTTTTTCTTAGGTTTACAAGTTGAACAAAAAAAAGAGAGAATCTTCATAAAACAAAGCAAATATGTTTATAAACTTTTAAAGAAATTTTTATTTGAATCATGCTCTAAAATGAAAACCCCGGTGAGTACCTTTGATAAATCGCATAAGGACAAAACTGGCAAGTCGGTCTGTCAGGCAACTTACAGAGGAATGATTGGATCTTTGTTATACTTAACTGCAAGCAGACCAGACATTATGTTTTGAACATGTCTCTGTGCAAGATATCAAGCTGACCCAAAAGAATCCCATCTAAAAGAAGTCAAAAGAATATTCATATATCTTAAGGGTACTCCAAACCTTGGACTTTGGTACCCTAAAGAATCTGGATTTGGATTAATTGGATATACAAATGCAGATTGTAAACTTGACAGAAAAAGAACATCAGGTGGATGTCAGCTCTTGGGAGGGAAATTGGTCAGTTGGTCAAGTAAGAAGCAAAACTTAGTTGGAACTTCCACTGCTGAAGCTGTTGTGTACATCTATTATGGATGCAACATCAACCTGCAGACTTTGATATCATAATCAAAGGAACACCCATCTTTTGTGACAAAAAACTTGCCATTCAGATAACAGAAAATCCAATCTATCACTCAAGAACCAAGCATATTGAGATCAGACATCACTTTATCAAAGACCGTGTTGACAAGGGAAAGGTCAGAATGGAGTTTGTGGCCACTCATGATCAGTTGGCAGACATCTTAACAAAGCCTATTTCTTAATGGTCCTCTCGCTCTAACCATCCGTCTGCGGGTGATAAGCAGTACTCATATCCAACCTCGTACCCAAAGCACTCTGGAAGGTGTTAGGTCGTAATAAGATCCCAGTTACTAGTTATTCAGTTTATCAATTAATCTTGTAAGATTGAATCAATAGCAAATCAGTATTTAAATGTTAATTATCACTCTTTATAAACACACAGTCCTTGTTATAGGATTATAGCGGAAATATAAATTATAACAAGAATTTGAATAACACTAAATAGATTCAAATCAAAAGCGTACCAAATACAAAGACTCAAGCTCTCTACTTATACACAATAATAGAGAGCTTGATAAGTACGAATCTTAACAAGTCTTCAAACAATATAGAAGATTTTGCCTAACTAACTTCCTTATCTTTCGGCTCAAGACACTCTATGAGTCTGACTACTCATACCCATAATGCCTTAGATTATTTCAGTCACTCAGACCCAAAATCACTCAGACTAAGACTTAACTAACAGATTTATACTTTGGGTTAAATTGTTGATTTCCCCAACAATCTCCCCCTATCTGTTTATGTTAAAGTCTTTTACAATGTCACTCAAATTTCAAAACAAACACAAACCAAAACAAATATTATAAATAAAATGTTTGTGATAAAAATTACTTATTTCTTTTTGTCTTTTGCTTAGGCTACAACATTAAGTCCCAAACAGTTGGCTTCAAATCATCCTTTTCCCATTTCACTCTTTCATCTTTCCAATTCAACAATTTCATCATATCTTCATCAGACTGATCAAACATGAGCTGATATTCCTTCTTGATTCTATCCACCTTGTTAGATAAGTTTCCTATATCTTCAATTCTTCTCAGATTGTTAAACAACCAACTCACCATCTTCAATCTGAATGGTCTACATTGATCACTTTTACATTCATTCATTAGAGAAGTACAATGATATAAAGATGCTTTGAATAGATCCTCTTTCTCTTGAAAAAAATTCCTCTCCATCACAATCAATGTAATACAGTCCCTCATGTTTAAGAGTTTTGATATACGTTCTTTCTTTAAATTCAATACGTGGGGGTACTGGATGATCAATTTGAGATTCTAACCCAAGAGATTTAGCTCCCTTGTGACATTTGTTTGTAGTACATAAATGTCTATAGTCTTCCTCAGGAATCAGATTCAAGAAATAAGTTGCATTCACATTGTAGATAGCTTCCCTTCTCACTTCATTCTGATGTTCAATATTGCTCAATATTCCCCCTGAGTCTTAGGACCCACTGAAACTTTACCAACAACCTGCTTCTCTTTTCTTAGAGCACTCAACTCATAGGTCAGATTCAATACCAGTTCCTTCAAACCAGCCAATTCATTTGCACTTTGATCCTTTAGAGCACTTACCTCAGTCTACATTGACCTCAGCTTGACATCAAACTGAGTTGACATGTCCTGAATTTCCTTTAACATGATAGTAACATGCATAACAACCTCAGACTGAGGATAGAATGTTATAGAAGAAATGGGAACAATTGATGTAGCCTCATGATATCGCTCGATTATACGCATATTCTTTCGCGATATTTGTTATGTTTTTGATTCAAAACGTAATGGATAGCCTCGTATTACTTAATTTTGTGTAAAGTTTATGTTTTAGGTGTTTTAATATGTTTGGGATGAAAAAGGCTCAATTCGGGACCAAAATGCAGCTGATAGTAAAACGGATGTATCGGGAGCATACGGACTCGAAAAGACCTCCGGTCAGCGCCAAAACGACCGCAACGAAAAAATCTACAAAGTGGGAGCAATCTGAAGTGGGAATGCGCCGCATTCCAACAACAGGCGGCGCATTAGGAGTGCTGGCAGTTATTTTTCGTTTTTCAATGCTATTCAAGTGTGAGAAGTGAAGGGTTTTTGTTACCATCTTCTTAAGGACGATTTTTGGCATCATCTTACACATCTTTACATCATTTTGGAGCCTCATAATCAGTCCCAAATCATCAAATAATCATTACGTAATCCTTGGAGATCATCAATCGTAGTAATTTTCGGTTAATCTTAGAAGTAATCTTTTCAAACTTTCGGTTTTTATCATCATCTAGATACTTTGGAAACTCATTGGAATCATTGTTTTCTTTTGGTATTGAATTTCTTACTCTTTTATTTTCAATTCAATCATGTCTTATTATTATTATTATTTGTCTTTAATTTCTATTATGAATGAGTAGTTAAATAATACTTGTTTGGATTGGAAACTAGATTAGATGATTGGAGTTTTTGGGATATTTGTTTGAGGTTGAATGTTTATGTTTGCTTAATCGAAGAACCATTCGGGTTTAAATTCTTGATATTGTTAGATAACTTATATTCATGATTTGATTAAGAACTTTAGTATCTGAAAAGAGCTTTAGAACTTGATTGATGAATTGAACGAAATAATCAACCGGTCTATAGTTGATTTGAGGTTTAGGATATTCGAAAGGAATCTTAACGAGTAATCGAACATTTAGATTAAAACTTGAATGTTAGTTGTAATTAGGTTCATATCATTATCAAAGTCATTTTATATAAAACGTAAGCAAGGTGTTAGTGACAAACACATTTTGTAGGTATTCGAAAGGTACTTATAATAACTTATTCGACGTTTTACGAAAAGGTTAATCGGTCTATAATTAATCTAAAATTATTAGTATTCGAAAGGAACTGGTAATATAATGATTTGATAAAATGAATTTGATTTTAACTAAGAAACTATTCGAAAGGAAGTTTTATAAGATTAAGTCGAGTATATAAACTTGTTGCTTAATGACTTAGATGTTTAAGGTTTCTACCGAATTCGAAAGGAACAGTGTTTCGTTTTAGATGTCTAAAGTTAGCTCGGTATTCGAAAGGAATCGTGTTATAACATTAGAAGTTAATTCAACCAAACAACCCAAAATGACAATCGGATAACTAGAAACCAATCCAAACGAGTGTTTTTCCCATATCTTGATTTATCACAAAACGGTACTTGTCACTTTTAGTTAATTTAGAAAACCCAAATTGTTACGTGTTACTTGTTACTTATAGCTATTATCTCAATTATAAATAGTCCCTGTGATCGAACCCGGAATTTGCCAATACTCTACTACGATCGACAAGGGTACACTGCCCGGTGTCGTAGTCTAGTTAAAAGCATATTTTCGGAAAACTAGATTTCGCACATCACCTCACATCTCCCATGTTGACTAAGAGAGAGATCTTTGGCCACAAAAGGTGAAGTTTGTGCCTCACTCAGTTTGTGGAGCAAGGCATTGTCAAGTTATGCAAAATAGTGTAAGAATTTTGGTGGTTCAATTGTGTGAACTAGTACAGAACTAGTGAAAAGAGCCTGTGGAATAGGCTTTGAAATAGAGGGGGGTGTTCCCATATTAAGTACAGGGATATTCAGGAGTGGGATATCTTCTTCAATTCTTACCACATGTGTCAGTGTGGCAGCAGTAATGTGTTTCTCCAAGCTGACTACTCTAGATAGGCTTTGGGTAGTCTCAGTAGTCACCACCACCTCCTGCTCTAGCGGAGGGAGAGTGGAGTGTTCTACAACATAGAAGGGTAGTGCATAACTATCAACCTCATGGAATGGTGAATCCATTTGTGCTTGATTTAGTGAGGCTGGATGTGAGAGTATTCTCCATTGAATCTTAGGAATTCGATGGGTTGGCCTCTTGATATGCAATCATATCAAGTTGGAAATGTGACAGTTCATCAATCTGAGAGGGGTTACTCTCTGACTGATGTGGAGATGAAGGAGGATTCATACTTGAGTCTCCATGTGGGTAATTAGCTTCTTGATTTGTTCCATCATTCCCACCCCCATCATTCCCAACCTCAGCATTGATCATTGCTTGATCACCATCACCGTCAATTCCATCATTATTAGGTCCCACATTTTCCTCATTATCCGAGTCTGAGTTATCAGACTCAGTTTCTTCTAGATCAAGAAAAGGGTTTTCAATCCACTGAAGCATTACTGGGGTTAAGCCCACCTCAGCTTCAGTGATTGTGATGTATGAAAAGCTTTTGTAGGTGAGTCTGGGGGCAGGACATACATAATAAATTTGATCAAGATGGTTGTATTTTGATATGCCCAAAACTTGTTCAAAACATAATGATAAGACTCTGATGAAAGGAACATTAAACATTCGTTTTGGTTTTGTAACTAAAGACACCGACTCGTCAACTTATAGAAAAGAATAGGAAATTCTACGACCAGTGACCATTGAATGAAACAAGTGAGTTTTAAACTCATTCATTTGATTTAAAGTTCCAGCTTTACCCCCCAAGCTTCGAGTTATACTAGAAAATAAAGCCTTCCATTTTCCAGTAAACTTCTCATATTCTGTTACCCCTCTTACCACAGGCTGACTTACCAGCGGGAATGCCTCATCCTTGGCTTTTTGTTTTGTCAGTCTGGGTTAAAATCCTCCTTCTCCATCCTCTTGCTCAGTTGGGAGAAGTAATGTTGCACGTATGGTTTCCTCAGTAATCGAGATGGTGATGGTTCCATCATTATAAGTTCTTGTGATGGACGTACGATCTGCATTAGCCCTACATGTATACCACCATTCACACAACATCGATGGGTATAAAACGGGTTTCTTGAAAATAAGCCCCATGAAGAGGATGAGAGATCATGACCTGACAAATCTGTTCAAACCCCATGTTTTGATGATTTGGGGGCATTAGCACATTAGCTACGTGATTGTTGTCTTTGACTTAAACTCTACTGTCAAATTTAGCACCTACAATCATGCGTGGGGTGATGTGAATTAAGAATCATATTGTTGTTTGCCATTGATTTAAAGATAAGAAAAGAGAGAAATTAGGTTAAAACAAAATAGAATTCAATTTAAACTAAGGAGCGAAATTTAAGTAACTTGGTTAGGAAATTTACATAATTAACCCTTAATTATAAAGAATATAATATTTACCCCTTAAGTTTAAGTAAGATGAAAAAAAAAACTTTAAAAAAAAATAATAATAAATTATAATAAAAAAAATGAAAGTGAACACTGTAGAATACAAAAACAATTCTCTTTAGACAACCGTTCAATCTGAGTGTGTAGTCAGACCGAAACTCTTTCAGTCTGAGCACTTAGTTAGACTGAATACAAAATATTCTGTTAATTTTAAGGATTTAGCATAACTAGGTCTCCTACGAGATAGAAGAACATGTCCTCACTAAGAAACGTAATCACAATCACAAACATAATATTTATTATTATGATAATCGTTAAAGTTATATTTCCAATAAATATATTTTTTCTCAAAAGTGCGATCGTAATCTTAAATTTTAATAATAAAGTATACCTTTCGTTAAAACTTATATAGAATTTTTTTTTTCAAACTATTTTTACTTAAAATAATTAATTCTTCGAATGTCGAATGTTGACTTTTTAATTGAATTTGACTCCTCTTCGAAAATCGTCGACTTTGACTAAAAATCAACTATCCCATAGTCGATTTTAGCAAACTTCGACTAAACTTTGGCATCAGTATTCGATCTTCTATTCGTCATTATTGACTGAAAATTATCGATATCTTCTATTAGTCATTATTGACTCAAAATTTCGTTATCTTCTACTCGTCATTTTGACTCGAAATATCGTTATCTTCTACACGTCACTTTCGACTCGAAATATTATTCGTTGGAACACTTTTGAATATACTATATAATATAACGTTAATCATTTAAGGCTAAACCCCACTACACTTTTAGAGGTACTTAGACTGATTCGATGTCTTTATGCTAGGGCACTTAGGCGGTGGAGTGGTTTCTTTCGATTTGTCATCCCGACGCTGGTTATTCGTGAGTTATTTGTGAGTTATTTGTTGCCCTTTTTACCGTTTTATATCTTTGGGATCTTTTTTTATGCATTGTGGATTGTAATGCCTTTAGATTTAGTGTTACCTTACTTATATAGCCTTAGTGGTAGTATAAGGCTCTTTTTGAGCCACTGATACATATATGTAGATCTAAATGGGTTTTACGAACCCTCATCGCTGATATGGGATGACAAGGGTACTCTGAACCTATGACTCGGTTTAATGACCGCATATTATTATTCGATGACTAAACCTTAGTTCACACACTAAGGTGGAGGTAAATGTCGCTATTAAACGTTAGACTCAGGTGTATTTATTTATCTAAGGCTATGCATGTATCTCAATTTGTTGTTAACTCAAGATATCTTTATTATTGACTTATATATTTCAAACGGGTCAAAACTTTTCGAACTTAATGTTTTTATAAAATAGCGAATAACCAACCAACTTTATGTTGACGTCGTATTTTTACGCTTTTCAGGGGTTTGAGGTTGTCGTTGATTGGTGCTTTGCTTTTGGGACTATTTGGATCGTTTTCGTGGAACTTGTTTTGCTATGATTAGTTCGTTTAGGATCCATTTGACGCTATTGTACTTTATTTTATTCGAAATTTGTAAAACTTTGTACTTCGAATTTATCTAATTTAATCGATGTATGTTTTGCTTTATTATTGTTGTAACCTTGTACCTCTGAAACTATTGAAACTGTTCGCACCTCGAGTTTCCGCCTGAGCGGGGTGTAACAACTCGCCTCACCATCATCACCCTTAAGTTTACTCTTCGTACCTCGTAAGCTCTTCAAATCTTCACGAAATTGCGGACATTGAATCTACATATGACCTTTCTCTCCGCAATAGTAACACTCGACATTACTCCTGTCTCGATCTCCTTGCATTCGAGACTTTGAATGCCCTCTTGAACTACCACGGTTAAAACCTCGTCCTCTTTCAGAATCATTTGCAATTAGAAATTTAAAAGGCCTGAAGCGTTCGAAAACATATTACTCAGTTACACGATTAAAATATGTAAGAAATAAAAACTTATATATACATGCGTTCACAATTTAGGATCTTAAAAATTTTAAAGGCCTAAAGCGTGCTTTATTAGCCTTATGGTCAAGCCGATTGTGGCTACTTATATAACCAACTTAAAGCTTTTACTCAATGAATTGTGTTTTCATCGTTATTCACCTCCACGGTGTCATAATATTGGTGAAACTTATTTTTCTGTTAGCCGTGTGATTCGTGCTCGTTTAAAGCAGATTGTGGTTGAATTTTACTTTATACCGTAAAGGTCATTTAGAAGGTATTACAAGTGTAGTTATTCTCTATAAAGGATCAACTTGAGGATATTTTCACTAGAGTTGTACATGCTCCATGGCTTTGGGTGTAATGTGACTTAGTCAATACGCTAAATAAATCCATATATCCTCCATATATCTTTTTTAATCTTCTTATCGATTATAATAAACAGAGAAGAGATCATTAGCAAACTGTGATTATCAAATTATAAAATAGCCAAGTCAATGTATTCAATAGTTTTGACGACGTGCACCGTACATTAATATGATAGGTGCCTTCATTTTTAAAATGAGTAAAGCCATGTTAGGTTTCACATGACGGCCCACAACATACTCAAAACAAATTTAATAATATATGTATCCAGCTGCAATTTGGCATCCAATGCTAAAACACTATAAAAACGAGCATTCGATTGTTAACATACAACTTCTAAACCCATTGTTTCCGATCAAGAGAAAATAATTCGATCTTTTCGTTTTTGAGCGACAAGTAGAAAATGGGTATCATTCGGTTTCCTTCTTTGAGTGCCAAAACAAAAAACTTCAGCAAATTGCAAGCCCTTTGCAACCGAAACAAGTTGGATGTACCGAAAGGTTATTTGGCTGTCTATGTTGGAGAAACACAAAAGACACGATTTGTGGTTCCATTATCATTTCTAGAACATCCTTTATTTCAAGATTTGCTTCAACAATCAGAAGAGGAGTTCGGTTATGATCATCCTATGGGAGGTCTAACAATACGTTGCCATGAAGATGCTTTCACTAATCTAATGTCGAGATTACCTATTTCAAGATAATAATGTCGTAGGTTGAAAAGTTTACTATAAAATGGATGGAAATTTTTCAAAACCATCTTAGAGAGAAATAGATTCCAAACGATGTAAAGAAAACCCTCTTGAGACAATTTTTATTTGTCGTATGGGGCTTAGGCATTTGGAACAATCATGTATGCGTTTTTGCTTATAAATTGTAGAACGAATATATAGTTTCATTTATTACGTTTTATTTGGTTAATCTCTTATTTCCAACATTTTACGTCACGTTTATTAACTGGTTACATAACAATATTGCCTACTTATTTGACAAATAAAACATATATCTGTTTATATAATAAATATATATATATATATTTGTCCGAATCATGCATGCGAGATTAATTTATCTGATCAAGAGTTAGGATAAAATAACGCACTCCAAGGAAGATGCTAAGGGGCACAAACAATTTTTAATTTTTGAAAATTCAAAAAGAAAAGAAAAAAGTATGAACCAATTAACAAATATTTTTTAGATAGCAACATGATACTATCACTAGAAATTGAGAAAATTACATACAAATTTAATGAAATTTGATAAAATTGTTATTATATATAACTGAATTTATATTTTTTTTCTTTCTAATCAAAATAACTATAAACTTTTATTCTATACGTAAGAATAAATTCAAAATCTCTTTAATTATTGATATAAAATAACTTTTGCGAATCTTTAATCGATATATGTTATGTATGTGATATAGTATATATATGCTCTTGGCAGCATCTTTGTTATATACAACAAAGAGTAATTTTAAGAAATTAATATATATATATATATATATATATATATATATATATATATATATATATATTAATTTCTTAAAATTACTCTTTCTTGTATATAACAAAGATGCTGCCAAGAGCATATATATACTATATCACATACATAACATATATCGATTAAAGATATATATAGGGTGGAGATCGGGTAAGAACAACTCTTAACGTACAAACGCTAAGAACCAATTCTGGCTGTCCGATTAGAAATTTTATATCAAACCTCGCGGTGCTGATCAGTAGTAAGTGGTTTCTGCTGATCAGTAGCAACAAGTTTCTGCGGGTGATTCTGTTTCTTTTGTTGCCAAGAAAATACACCTACCATTTTAGAAAATGTACCTACCATTTTAGAAAATGCACATACCATTTTAGGAAATGCATCTAACCAAACCTCAAATTGGTTTCTGCTGATCAGTAGCAACAAGTCGACGATTTCAATTTTAATATAAAGAATACCATTTTAGATAATGCACCTACCATTTTAGAAAATGCATCTAACCAAACCTCAAATTGGTTTCTGTTGATCAGAAACAACAAGTCGACGATTTCAATTTTACGATAAAGAACAATAAGATGGTTTTGAATTGGGTTAGATCTAATTTTAAGATAAAGATAAACTGGGTTTTGAATTTTAGGATTATGAAAAGAGAGAAGGAAAATTTAATTGATAATTTAGGAAGGATTTGAAGAAGAAGATATGCACGGGAATCGTTCTTAGCGTTCGTATACTTCGAGCCGTTCTTACCCGATCCTATTACTATATATATATATATATTAACCTCAAAACTTTAGTACATTCACAATTTAGTTTTTCTTTATTCTTTTTGGTAGGGTTCTTGGGCTAAAGGTTTTTTTTTTTTTTCCTTCCGAATATGTGTATATGTTTGTCTAGAATGAACAAAATCACAAAATGTCTATACGCGACGATTCTATTAGAACAATGTTCTCTATGTAAAAAAAATCGTTTATAAAGGGCCCACATGGTCTCCATATTCTCGGAACCTATCCTGTTTTTCGCAGCACCTAATTATTTGTACAGTTTGCTACACACTTGATTTCTCCATATTTTTATCGACAAAATCTTAAATTTAACTTTTAATTTTATAGACAATATAATACGTGAATTAAAGCTAGTTTATAAACAAGACAGTCAAATTATCCGATATAACTTTGTACCTTTTAGTGATTCTGATATGATGGAACGTTTCCTTATGGTACGTATCTTATATTATTTTGGCTTAAGTACGTAAAGGTTTTAACCTTGACCATAATTAAGATTCGTTTACTGATCATCATCTGTGGTCCATGTTTGATGAGTTGCAGAACTGACTTATTCAACTCCTTTAATATTATAAAACCTTAATTATTACACAGATCATTATTGGTAAAAGAGCAGTTCAAGTTTTCTTGGATGCTTATGAAAACCAAGTCAAGTCTATATTTGAATAACGTAATGAATGCTCTTCAAATATAGTGCCTGGCAATATATCTTGGATGAAGATACGCTCCATCTTAATAATCCGTTGCATGTGAGTTTCTGAATCCCGATTGTTGGAATTTAGTAGTCATTTATAAGATTTTAATTCATTAACTATTTTATATTTTCACCAGATATAAAATCGAATAATTTCTTTCGTGATTGGGTTGTAATTAATATTATATTCCCACTTGATTGAGATGTAACAAAGTTTCCATTCATTCATCACCCACAACACTACAAATATTAATTTATGTATCTCCAAACTATAATTGATTCTATAAGTTCTAATTGATAGGCAACGTATATACGGTTAGGCCAATCTAGACATTTACATAAGCTATATCAAATGTGATAGATATATAGAACTACACGATTAACATAGTAACAATCTAGCAAAAAGATGATAACATATGTAAATATCAAAAATAAATATGAGTAAGGCTACACGGTATGGGGCCTTAAACCTCCCACAACGCCCCTCCACGTCGGACAACGCCGCCGCAACAACGCCCCCTCCACACCGCAGGGGCGTTGTCGGCCAAAAATTTCGCCAGGCGTGGTTCAGACAACGCGGTGATGGTGAAGGAAGAAAGCAGCAACGGTCACAAGGTGAGAGGTTTGTGTTTTTGTTTTTTGTTTGTGTTTGTGTTTTTGTTTTGTTTTTCATCCATGGGTGGTGGTTTGTGGTGGTGGTGTATGGTGGTTTGTGGTGGTAGGTGTGAGAAATAGAGAGAGTGAACCAACGGTTTGTTGTGGTAGGTGTGAGAAATAGTGGTTTGTGGTGGTAGGTGGTTTTTATTTAGTATTTAACTTAATATATTTCTTTATTAATGAATACTTTAATTAAAGTTCCATGTTAGCACCAACGGGTAAATAGTTAATTAGTTGTATCTTTTCAAGATTGTCTCTAGTAATTCTTCATAAGATTTTATTTTATGTTTTAACGAATGTAAAGAAAAAACTTATTTTAGTAAAAAATTAACACCTATTAAGTTAGTATTTCGGATCCGTCACATACCTTTAGGAAACTTATTTTAGTAAAAAATTAACACCTATAAAAAAAAATTATAAATATACAACTTTTTAAAATTACACTCTCTTTCCTCTATCACTCCACATCATCACACAACCACACCACCCATTTTCATCACTCCACATCATCACACTCTCTTTCCTACAAATCACACTCTCTTTCCTACATATCACCTCTATCACTCCACATCATCAAATGATAAAGCCCCCACACCGCATAGCCTAGTAGAAAGATATGTAATTTATTTGTCAAACAACGTGTAAATTAGATCAGACACTAGATCAAATTGTTTTTTGAAATCTATACTTACCTATAATCGGATACACATGGTGGGAACCTAGTTAATAGGATCCATATATCGATCAAGTTGAGCGTACAAATAAATATATTAGAACAAGTGTTAAAAAACAATATATCTATCAAGAATCTTTCTCCTTATAGTATGTGTGGTGACCCATCAATCTGATGGTTCTTGGTTCAAGTTTCATAGTATGTATATAGTATAAAAACAGTATAAATGTAACAATTTTCTTTCTAAAGAAAAGAAATAGGAAAGGACATACCCATAAACTCAAACAAAACAAAAAATATGTACAAATTCCTCTTTTTATATCCGATATTGCAAAATATCGAAGTAAACGGTTTCAAACTACACCAAATGTTCAAATAAACATATTTGGAGCGGTTAAAAAACAACTTGCATTATTTTTCCTTTTAAAAGACAAAACTCATGATTTTAATAAAATTATAAGTACATTTTATATAATTTACTTTAATAAAATGATTTAACCTAACTATTCTCCATCCTCAACTACTTAACTACTTTTTAATTTGAAACAAATGTTCTTTTAAGTCAATAACATCTTTCTTATAATCATTATTAACATAATATCTAGTTATGAGTGTTTCAAACAAATGGTCAAGGTTTTTAGATTATCCAAGTCACGCATGTTTCACGTAGACCAAAAATTTCCCAGTTCAACCTAAACAAAACTTATGCGGGGTTATATGTTAGATATTTGGGTTAGAACAAAGCTAGAACAGAATAACATATCCGACACCAAAAAGTGTCAAAACAAAGCTAGAACAAAATAACATATCCTCAATATCTCCGTTCCTTTAGAATGTTTCTCTTTTACTTCACATTTTTAAGATTTTAAGTATCAAATAAAATTGTATAAACAAAATCTAAAAGAAAAGTTTGTGTAATATATTACTCAACTAGATTATTGTCCAGCGATAACGTGGAAAAAAATAAAAATTGAATCGTAAATTTTATTCTTATGTAGATTTTAAGCTGTTATGAGAAAATAATGTTATACTGATGTTTATAGTTATAATAACATATACACTTCATGTTTTGATGTTTTGTATTAGAAGATTTTAGAATAATAATAACGTAAATAACAGTCCAAATTGAATGATTCTATAAATATATTAGAATTATGTTTTTTTATATTTTAGTGGAGATGGAATGAAAATAGAGAATGTAATTATGTATTGTAAGAGAGTGTAAAATGAAAATAATATTTGATAACATCATCAATCTGATCTAACGGTTGACATCAAAGAAGTGAACCTATCCAATGGACCTTACTTCGCCATGTGGCATTTAAGGCCACTCTTTTATTATATATTAAAGATATAGTTAAATAACTCAATTTTGCATAAGTAAAACCCCATGTGGGATTCTTAAATTGTTTAACTGTCACACCCCGCTATAGCGGAAACACGGAATGTGAGAGCTGAAATATCATTACACGGTTATAAGCAAATTAAACGATTCAAGTCATTGCATTTAAAAAGAAATAGTTCATAATTCGAAAACAACCAGGCAGTTCAATAGTTTAATTCAAGTACATTTACAAAGTTTCCAAAATAAAATCCCAAAATAGAGGGGTCTTTCCCAAACTTCGCCTCACGTGACCAAACCGACCCTTCCTTGCCATGCATCTCGACACTTACACTAATTTCCTGAAACATAAGATAAAGTGTCAACTACATAACGTAGTGAGTGAGTTACAGTTTTGAGTTTCTCGATAAAAGTTTACAAAATAGAAATGTATAAACGTCGTAAATAAAAAGGAACGGAGCGACGCGAGATCATACATGAATACATAAAAGAGTTTCGTACACACATAAGTAAAATAGAACTCGTATAATAAAGTTGAAGCGGAATCCATCGCTAAAATAAAGTATATGCGTAGGTAATATGTGCTTAACTAAATTAGTAACTCGTAACAATCTCTTGGCATAATATAAGGTAAGTCTACACTAAACCGATTGTCTGGTCAGATCTAGCCCCAAAATGTTTCATTGAGTTTCCACCTGAATCTTAGTAATATGTACTTGGGTCGCTAACCCTGAGCAAGGAGTGACCTCTCCTAAGTATCGATACCCATAATACTAACGGCTATTGCTAATAGTGTATAAAGTTTCGAACCAAAAACGGGGCAATTGAACTCTGTTTCTAAAAATAGTAGTAAGCATTTACGGTTTATATTTTCATCAAGGATTGGTCTCCTACAAGTAGCCTAAATTTAGTTTAGCCAATTAAGAGGCATTAGCACATAATACGCATAATAGTTACAAAGTTTCACAAGTTTCCATAGTTTCCAAGTTTCACAAGTTTCACATGTTTCACAAGTTTCCAACGTTTCAAAAGTTCCAAGTTTCACGAGTTTCAAATAGTTTCAACGAGTTACAATAACATACATCTTATGTTTCCCCCAAATAAGTAATTTAAAATATTTAAAACAAAGTGGGGTTGTAACTCACGGTTTGCAGAGAAAAGATAATAAATAGCACGAACGAAGCGGAACTCGTCGGGAATCAAAAGTGACCTAAAACACCGGAATAACGTATAAATATTAATCGTATGATTTAAGTTATGTTAAAGTTCCATTTTAACATTTTAAACCTTAAACTTTAATATTTTAGATTCTTTCCCAAAAGATTATTACGGAAAAGTTATACGATTAAATGTGTTCGTGTACGTTTTAAAGTCCGATAAGTCCATTTAAGTCCAAAAAGAGTCAATGTACATAGTCAATATGTATAAGTCATAAAAAAATATTAAGTTACTGAATTTGGATATATACTTTACGGTTAAATTTGGGCAGCGCTTCCGCGCTATAAAAATTTAGTCCATTTTTTCAAAACCACTTTCCCGCTTTAAACGCACAATTTAACAATTACAAACAATAATACAATGTTTTAAGTCCTCAATCTCATCCAAACTATTTTATTTACAAAATCAGTAAGTTCCCAGAATATATAATCTGTAGTAAAGTTATTTGAGCTTATTTTTACGTTTAAAGCTCTTAAAACGACACTTTTTACGAACAGCAGGATCCAGACAGCGGCTGGAGACACTCAGCCGCCGGCTGGACCTTAGCCGCCGGCTGAGTGTCTTCAGCCGACGGCCAGAGGCCTTCGGCCAGACTCTAGATTTCGTTACTTTTCGATTTTTAGCCCGTTTTAGTGTTAGATTCGAACATGCAAACTGTTATTTATCAAATATATGTATTTTTAAGCATAAGTTACAGTTTCTTTCGGATTTATATGATAAAAATGTAGATCTATGGTAAAAATTCGTTTTTAAGCAAGAAACGTTTTAGACCTTTATAAAAACACTTTTTCAGTTTATAGATCGTCCATGCAAACCAATATTTAAGTAAAAAGAGTAAAATGAAAGGCTTTTACCGAATGAAAACTTTAGGTGACGGTTGGATGTGAATCTAGCTTCAAAAAGTGAAGAAACCCCTTCCAAAACCCGATATTTAGCTTCTTCTTTGATACCCCTTGGCCTTAGGACGATTTTTATGTAAATTGATGGTGTTTATTTGCTGTTTTAATGGTGTTTTAGTGGAAGAAATCACTGGTTTAGCTTTGGATTTTAGAGAGAAAAGTTTAGAGAGAGAGGTGTGTGTGTTTATGTTTGAAAATGAAAGTGAAATGGAGTAAAGGAGAAAAGAGGGGGTATGTACTGACCTAGGGAAGTGATCTAGGCAGTAACTTGGTCCAATACCCGAGTCTAACACCCCTCCAATCAACATTCATGCAATTATGAGTCACCAAGGCACAGTCAGCGGCCTTTCAGCCGCCGGCTGGGCTTCAGCCGTTGGCTGACAGCCTTCAGCCGTCGGCTGGAAAGCTTTTCCCAGCTCGGTGACGTTTTAAGTTTTCCGTTATTATTAGTTGAGGACCAGAATCTTATTAGTTTCCGTTATGAACTTAGTCAAGTTCTTGTATAGTTTATTTGGTGTTAGGATTTATAATTTGATTCCGACTTTGGTTCCGACAAATAAGGACTCAACAATTACGAACTCGAACAATATGAACATAAGAACAAGAGTAAATAGATATTCGAACCGATATAGTAACCGAGAATCACCTGAATTTTAGACGGTTGTCACATTAACATGGTGAGTCATTTGGAATCTAATATTTATTTAATTTAATGTAATGATTAATTGTTAAGTACAATTAGAGTTACCAAAAAGTTATTAACTAATAAAATAACTTTCTAAACCAATAATTTAAGAAAAGTGGTTGAAAGACTTTAAAAGAAAAAAAAGAACAGCCGGTCGAGAACAGTTATCCATTTCATAGAATTGATAATTTTCTCGATCAACTTCAAGAGTCAAGTGTTTACTTAAAGATTGATTTACGATCAAGTTATCACCAACTGAGAGTCAGTGAAGTGGACCACATACCCAAGACAAAATTTAGGACGTGATATGATCATTACGAATTTCAAGTTATGTCATTTGGTTTGTCTAATGCACCAATCACATTAATAGATCTTATGAATCAGGTGTGCAAACCTTACTTCGAAAAATTCGTAATCGTTTTCATCGATAATATTCTAATCTACTCGAAAAGGAAGGAAGAGCACAAACAACATCTAAGATTAATTTTAGGGTTGCTTAACAAAGAGGAATTGTATGCTAAATTCTCAAGTGCGAGTTTTGGATATCAACGGTATAATTTCTAGGTCATGTAATCGACAACAAAGGAATACACGTGGATCATGTTAAGGTTAAAGTTGTTCAGGAATGGACAACACCAAAGAATCCCTCTAAGATAAGACAATTTTTAGGTCTCGTTGTGCATTACTGAAGGTTTATTGAGACCTTTTTAAAGATAACGAAACCATTGACATAATTAACTCAAATGGTAAAGAAGTTCGAATGGAAGGTCGAACAGGATTCCTCGTTTGAAACACTAAAGCAGAACTTGTGTAGAACGCCGACACTTTCGTTATCGAATGAAACTGATGACTTTGTAGTTTACTGTGATGCCTCACATCTAGGGACTTGGATGTGTGTTGATGAAAAAGGACAAAGTTATCGCTTATGTTTCAGAGTAACCGAAGAAGCACAAGGTGAACTATACAATTCATGACTTGAAACTAGGAGTAGTTATATTTGCACTGAAAATTTCGAGACATTATCTCTATGGTATTAAGTGTACAACATATACCGATCACAAGAGTTTACAACACATTTTCCATTAGAAAAACCTCAGTATGAGACAACGACGGAGGATTGAGTTGCTTAGTGATTATGATTGTGGGCTTCGTTATCATCCAAGCAAGGTAAGCGTCGTAGTAAACGCCCTAGGTCGAAAAGAAAGAGTAAAACCACTTCGTGTTAGAGCTCTAGGAATGATTATTTAGACAAGTCTAACCGCACAAATTCACGAAGCACAACTTGAAGCACTCAAGGAAGAAAACGTAAAGGATAAAGCCTTACGTTGGATGGATAAACTGTTCGAACTCAAGGAAGATGGTAGTCAATTGATGTGAAAAAATCGAGTTATAATATTTTATAAAAATAAGACTATTACTTCAGTTATGATTATCACACAATACAGGCAAGAATACCTGATTGTATAATAATATAACTTTATTAAGTCTTGTATCGAACTCAGTGAACAGTGTATCAATAAATGTAAATTTAAAAACTAATAATGAATCTAAATTAAAGCAAGTAGGGGGGGGTGGGGGGGGGGGGGGGGGGGGTTAGTTTCGTGCGGACGTATTTTCAAAATAAACTGAAATTAAAAGACAAAAAAATTAATTAAAAGATGGATTGTGGAAACAAACGTTTGGAAAGATTTTAAGGATAACAGAAGATAAAAAGTTGGTGATTACTTGAATATTACGTTTCACTTGAATTATATTAATAAGAATATGTTTTACTAGTTTAATTGTGATTTCTAACTAGATTTTTTGTTAGGGTTAATTAGTAGGATTAGATAACCCTAACAAAAAGTCTAGTTATAATAGGAATCATACTTAAACCAATCAAATATATTCTTATTAACTATAATTCAAGTTAAACGTAATATTCAAGTAATCACCAGCTTTTTTATCATCTGATATCCTTAAAATCTTTTCAAACGGTTGTTTCCACAATCCCTCTTTTAATTAATTGTTTTGTCTTTTACTTTTTTGATTTTAAAAATACATTCACACATAACTAAAACGCCCCCTTTTTACTTGCTTACTTTTAGGTTAATTATTAGTTTTGTTTAAATAAGTATAAATTACACTGTTCCCGAGAGTTCGACCTCCGGACTACCATTGATATATTACTATACGGTCTGGTACACTTGCATGGTTTGTGTGATAAATCATAGGTTTGGTATAATCCTATTTTAAATATATTTATATCTAGATTTATACGTCAAGTTTTTGGCAATGGTAAGGGAGGTATAAAAAGATACTTTGCGCTTCCAACCAAAATCTTCAAAAATACAGCAATTGTCAATATGGATTTTACCATAATGCCCGTGATAATCCAATTCTTCCACAGCAAATAAAAGATCCAAAATCCATTTCAAAAAGTCTTCAAAACAACCAAAACCAATAACACCATAACCCCTAAACCTCCCAATTCCCTCATAAAGACCAATATACCTCCTCCACCATCCACACCTTCCATCTTAACATCCAATAAAGAATACCACCAAACTCCCCTCAATAAATTGGATAGGCCTCTCATTATCTCATCAATCAAATTGATAGACCCTTAATTCATCCATGAATTAACTCTACCCAACCAAAGATACCTGATGTCAGTATAAGAGTAAGTCGACCGTCCCACTCTAAAAGCGGAACAGAGTGTCACACTTTTAGACCAAGAAGAGTCGTTTTAGTATAAAACCGGGTACTTGACATTGAAATATTAATATCAGACTAAGACGAGTCGTCTTAATCTCAAAAGGTATCCTTTCCAATAGGATTCAGAATAATCGTTGTAATACTATAAAAAGGAAATATTAACAATAAATAAAAGACCAAAACGGATCATGGTGCCGATTGGAATCGTATTAAATATTAAATAAAGAAAATTTTAAAAATTAGTCAAACCCAGTGAAAAAAATTGAGAGTCAAAGATACATGATGTCAGTATAAGAGTAAGTCAAGCCGTCCCACTCTAAAATCGGAACATAGTGTCACACATTTCGACCAAGACGAGTCGTTTTAGTATAAAACCGGGTACTTGACTTTAAAAATCTAATAATAGACTAAGACGAGTCGTCTTAAAAAATACGTACTCATATAAACTCGAGGTATTTCAATATATAAAAATATGTACTTTTACATACATATAGAGTATATTTACAATATATTTTATATATACTTAAAATGGTGTGTTAAGACCTTTGAATCATGTATCTCTCATATATTCAAGTTGTGTCCCCGTTACCCGAAATAGCATCCTACTTTGCTAATATTGCTAAATTCCTATATTTTCCTTCATTTGAGTTTATGACTTACTATATACATCCAATATGGTATGTCAAGGCTACTGGAACTTGTATTGGTCATGTGGAACTCATAGTTTCCGGTTTTGTCCACTTTTCCTCATTATAGCATTGTACTTTGCTATTTTCACCAAAATTACCATTTTGGCTACTTTCTCATTATAGCATTGTACTATGCTATTTTCACCAAAATGACCAGTTTGGATACTTTCTCATTATAGCATTGTATTTTTCTATTTTCACCAAAATAACCATTTTGGCTACTTTGGTCAAACTTACTGTACTTCGACACCTTAACTAACCTTGACTTGAGCATATTTGAACCATTTTACCTCTATAGTACAATAAGCATATTATACACATGTTACAAATTTAATACATACAAGACAAGTTTCATAAACATTTTAGAAGCATAATACAGAACAAAAACACAGATGTTGCACATTGCCTGGTTAAGCAACCAACCTATTTTTTTGCTTAGGGTTAATGCCCTTGAGGGTCACTCTACTATTTCAGATAATCCAATTGGGTGATTGAACAAAAAAAATATATATAATATTCACCTAACTTTATAAAACCGTTTGTTTGGATCATTGGGACCCACCACGACTTGTTACAGCAGGTCATAAGATAAAATTCAATTAAAAAGCATTTATCATTTATACTGATCTATGGAAAACGACAACGAACACTAATCCTGGTACACATCTTACTGCAAATAGTACAACCCATTTGATAACCCTTCTTTTTGGTACACATCAGTCTGTTATCATTTATGCTTAGCGTGTTCCAATTATAACATGCCCCCCAATTATACCAAGCGACACTCACACACACCGACTCTCTTCATCTCTCACACACACACATTCACACTCCGACAGTTTCTCCGGGGAGACTTTCCGATGGCCGTCGACGAGTTGTTGGATTTTGATGAAATGGTGAGTATTTACAGCGGCGTTGTTGTTGGATTTTAAACCACCGAGGCTATGTCCCATCACCGGCGGCGTTCCAGAATCGTATCTCCTTCCTTAACTCCGACCGGAATCGTATTACCGGATTTATCAAGAGTTCCGGGTCCCACATCAACAACTTTACCAGACGATTTCTCCTGGAGAAGAATTCCGGCGGTGGTTTTGGACGGCAACTACGAGCTCCGACGAAGAAATGAAGAGGAGGCGGCTTGAAATGCCCTGAAGAATGAAGAAATTGTTGATGAGATTTTGAAGTAGAGTCAAGGTGGTTTTTAAATCATATTTTTTTACCCTTGTAAATTTATGATGATAACCGTTCAAATATAAATCGTATAATCACATTAATATCCAATCAAATGTTGTTTCATCTTTGGTTTATGCAAATGTTGAGAAATGGGTGAAATTGGGTGAAATTGGATAATAGTGGTGATAAATGGGTGAAATTGGGTAATAGTGGTGATAATTAGTCAACAAGTCACAAGTCAACAAGGTCATCCGGTTCAGCAGGTTACCAGTCATCCAAATGACGAATTTAAACTTTTTTTAAAGCATGAGTGATCATTTTAAACATTTTTTGAAAGTATAATGATAACGACATATATTTTTTTTTGTTCAATCACCCAATTGGATTATCTGAAATAGTAGAGTGACCCTCAAGTGCATTAACCCTTTTTTCTTACAATGTTACTTATTTGAAAGAAAGTATTTTTCATAACCACGACATGAAATTAGCAAAGTTGTTTGTAATTGGAAATATTGCTATTAGAAACTGACAACAAATCACCAAAGTAATGTCATAAGCTCCTAAGTAATTAACCTGGAGTAAAAATGTGTCGGTCTTCCAACTTATGATCTCCAGCTATGCAATTCACTTTACTCTTAATTGCCCGTTTTCCTCTAACAGATTTTGCTATCCTCTGTCCGTCTCTCAAAACACTTTCGTCCCTTTTCTTCCTTTTCCTCCTTCCCTTCACATGGATTTTCTTATCTTCCTTCTCCGTATCTCTTTTTTTTTCATCATTCAAATCTCCCTTTTCTCCTTCACTTTCCTCAGGGCCACTGTCAAGATTAGAATTGTTTTCTTTTTCACTTTCCTTCAAAGATTCTCCTGCTTCTCCGCCATTGTCATTGTTTGCACTTTCGTCTTCAAAATTATTATCATATAAGGGGGGAGGTCATTATCTTCCTTCTCCGTATCTCTCTTTTTTTCTTCATTCAAATCTCCCTTTTCTCCTTCACTTTCCTCAGGGCCACTGTCAAGATTAGAATTGTTTTCTTTTTCACTTTCCTTCTCAGATTCTCCTGCTTCTCCGCCATTGACATTGTTTGCACTTTCGTCTTCAAAATTATTATCATATAATGGGGGCAGGTCATCAGAATTATCATAATAGATGGGTTCATCTTCTTCCGTCTCAGATTCTTCTCTTATTACACTGACTTCTTGATTCACATGTCCTACATCTTCTTTTTCAATGCCTTTCTTCTTCTTTTCCGAATCTATATAATCTTGTAATTTCATGGAATCATCGACTTGGTCATCAGATTCTTCTTCTGCTATCATTGGATCTAAAATATTGTTGCTTTTGTCGGGAAGAGGTGGAAGTTCAAAAGCATTACTTATGTCCCTAATGCCATTGTCTTCATCATACCAAGAGTCTTCCCACAACGTTATGTACTTGGCATATTTTTGTAGGTAGCGTCTTTCGGTAGTTCCCCGAGATGACACCGGCCTGACAGGTTCCTTCTCTTCTATATCTACAATATTATTGATCTGAAGTTGGTGTGCGCCCTTTTCTGGCTGATGATATAATAGTATATCAAACTGGAACATAATTGTCCTAGAAAAAAAATATTCTTTGGCGCCGATATGACCCGTAAGCTTCATATGGTGTCCACACTATATCCTGAAATATTACCCAAAATTAGTTGTTTAACAAATAACTTAAAGTACCTCACATTGATAATGGTATGTAACAAAAACATACCTCAACCACCAAGCTATCACGGATTTCTGTCAACTCGTTTGAAAAATCCGATATTATGACCTTACCTGGACCCACCATGAGTGGGCACCAATGATAGTGGAGAGAGAACCTTTTCTCTCCCTCATAATATGAGCCATGTCTCCCCAAATTCAAATAAGCATTCATGATTTTCGAAATTCTTTCGAAGAAAAACAAATACAATACAGGTGAAATCAGTTAAATGATTAATTAGTCAGAAAAATAGTTTCTAAAATTAAGTCATTTTGAGTTTAAGTCATTTTGAGTTTAGAGAATACCTCCAAGATCCATGTTGGTCCCTTGACATTACCTCTGTCAAGGGATAAGTTGTGAGTCAACTGAACATGGGCGGCAACACCCCAAGTAAAACCATTTAACTTTGATGGGCTCAGATTAACAAGGAAATTTAGCAAGTAGGCTGGAAAGTATGTACTTGCATCACAATTTGGAAGTATTATACTTCCAATAAGGTACAATAGATAAGCTCGTACATAAAAATCAAGTTGAACCTCAGATGTGTTCTCCGGAACTTCTTCAAATCTTTGTCGCAACCATTTCTTTCTAATCATCATTGTCTTGCCCTTAACTACATGATCATCACACTCCGCTAAATATCTCCTGCAAAGGTCTTTGGTGTTTTGATCATCACAAATAATTTGCTCCCCGTCAACAGGAAAGCCTTGTTATATAATATACATCTTCCAACCCCAAATACAAGTTAATGTTCTTATCACGGCCAAATGTGAAAATTTTATTATCATGGTCGTAACATGATCTCATGAACGTCTGAAAATCTAATCTCTGTGTGTAAGGTGTAATTTCAGAAATCTTTCTAAAACAAGTTCCTTTAAGTCTATCTTTAACCCTAGAATTCAATTTCCAAAAATTACAAGATGAGTGAATATACTATAAACTAATACGTTTAGACCAAGACGAGTAAGACGAACCGTCTCACTCTAAAACTGGAACGTGTGACAAACTGTTCCAGTTTTAGAGTGGGACGGTTCGTCTTACTCGTCTTGGTCTAAACGTATTAGTTTATAGTATATTCACTCATCTTCTAATTTTTGGAAATGGAATTCTAGGGTTAAAGATAGACTTAAAGGAACTTGTTTTAGAAAGATTTTTGAAATTACACCTTACACACAGAGATTAGATTTTCAGACGTTCATGAGATCATGTTACGACCATGATAATAAAATTTTCGCATTTGGCCGTGATAAGAACATTCACTTGTATTTGACCAGTTATTTAGTCCATTAAAAGGACTGAATTCGCAATAGTTTTCGTCAGATTCCGTTAAAGGACTAACCTTGTAAAAGATTTTTAGTTTGAGGGTAGATTTTGTAACTTTTTAAACATTAATTTTCTCGAAAAGGCGAATGCTTTAAAATACCAATATTAACCTACGAGAATACTTAATATTGCTAGGCACTTAGGTACTATAACGTTTACGTCACGAAGGACGAAACAATGATTTAAATCCCGACTAAACAAATATCGCTTGAAACAAAATAAATACTAATAATAATAGGGTCAAAATAGAATAAATAAAAATAACGCTAGATGATAAAACGCAAAAGTGTTACGAATTTTGCGGTTGTCACAAAAATTGTTTGGATGAGTTTGAGGATTCAAAACTATTGTATTATCGTTTATATTGGGTTAAAATAGTTGTTTAAAGCGGGAAAGTGGTTTGAAAAATGGATTAAATTTTTATAGCGCGGAAGCGCTGCCCAAATTTCACCATAAACTTATACTCAAACTCAACGACTTAACCTTTTTGTAACTTATACATATTGACCTTTAACATTGACACTTTTTGGACATAATTGGACTTATCGGACTTTAAAACGTACACGAACACGTATTATCACATAACATTTCCGTAATAAACTTTTGGGACAGAATCTAAGGTATTAAAGTTTAAGATTTAAAAATGTTAAAATGGAACTTTAACATAACTTAAATCATACTATTATACTTACACAATATTTCGGTGTTTTAGGTCACTTTTGATTCCCGACGCGTTCCACTCCATTCGTGCTCACTCGTATCTTTCTCCGCAACCCGTGAGTTACAACCCCACTATGTTTTACTATTTTAAATACTTATTTGGGGGAAACATAAGATTATTTGTTTATGTAACTCTTTGAAACAATTTGCACCTCGTATGAAACTTTGAAACTTATGAAACTTGGAAACTTTGTTATATTTTGAGAAACTTGGAAACTTGTGAAACTTTTGAGAAACTTGTGAAACTTGAGAAAATTATATGCGTAAAATGTGTAATTGCCCTGTTAATTTGCTAAACTAAATTTAGGGTACTTGTATGCGAAACCAATCCTTGATGAGAATATAAACTCCGTAAGTGCTTACTACTATTTTAGAAACAGAGTTCGATTGCCCTGTTTTTAGAGAAACTGAAACACTATACACTATTAGCAACAACCGTTAGTATTATGGGTATCGATACTTAGGAGAGGTCACTCCTTGCTTGTGGTTCGCGACCTAAGTACATATTACTAGAATCAGATGGAAACTCAATTATTGTGAAACTTTGGGGCTAGATTTGACCAGACAATCGGTTTAGTGTAGACTTACGTTATATTATGTGACAACCGTCAAATTTCAGGTGTTCTTTACGTTCTATGTCTCCCGTTTTGTCTCCCGTGTCCCTAAATTGAACATTATCGGAAATGCGCTACGTCGGAATCACAACCGGAATCAAATTAAATAAGTCCTATGTAGGTGCATTTTGTTAGTTACTAGATTCATATGTAATTACACGTTTATTCTAATATCAGTCTTTGTATTGTTTGGATATTAATATTGCTTATTTGATTTATTATATGCTTGAATGTTTACGTTATTCTGAATTAATCAAATATACAATTTGTGATGTTTAAATAATATTCAGATTACATTCGCACGGATGAGGATGCATCCGTGCGCATGAAAGTTTATCCGCACGATTAAGTAAATTAAACAAGAGTGTTTATTAAAGTCTGATCCGTACGAATAGGAAGTAATATTTGATCATACGTACGGATGAGATCACATCCGTACGGATGAATATCTGGGCCTATATATACCCATAAACATCCTGCATGACGGGTAGTTGTTTCCTAGGGTTTTGTGCGTGTTGAACTGCTGTTGCCGTTTTCTTTGTTTTCCAAACTGATTATAACATATAATCAATCATCCGAATAGTCTTCCTAAGGTCTAATCTTATCAATAATCATTGGTTTGATTTCGTTTCCGAAGGTTATATATTCGCTAGATAATCGATAGCTTATTTCCGCTAGGTTATTGATATAACGTTGAACTCTTAAGATCTATACACCCCAACAAAGTGGTATCAGAGCGTTGGTTGTAGAAATCAACGTTCTTCTAGCGTTTTCTTTGAGATTTTTCGTTTTGATTGCAACTTAAGTTTGGAATTTTACGTTTAAAAGGGTTGTTTTAGTGTTTTAAAACGTTTTTGGGATACTTTGTTTACAATCTGGGCAGTTAGGAAGTGTTTTGGTATAAAAAATCGACCTGTAGATCGAGTTTTTAGAAAAACCCTAAAGTTTCAGCGGCGCACACGGATCAAGTTCTTGAAAAATTCCCATCCGTGCGTATAGGTTCTCATTCGTGCGGATCTAGGTTTTTGCTTCAAAGTTTAACTTTCAGTTCATCCGTACGTATAGGTTTTCCTCCGTACGTATAGAGTTTTCTTTCGTGTGCGTCAATCCGGTCATCCGTACGAATAACTCATTCGTATAGATTTCAGTTTGTCTGTCTTAATTCGTACGTATCACTCTCGTCCGTAGGTATCATTCTCTCATCCGTACGTATCAAGCAGTTCATCCGTACAAATCAGTTTAAATAAAAAAAAATTAACATTTTACAATGGAATACGCTATGGCAAGTAGTAATTCTAAAATGTCAGAAATGTTAATAAATGACGCTGAAACAGGAAGTATAAACAAGGTCCCAAAATTAATTTCAATGGACGATTACACACACTGGAAACCTCGGTTCGAAATCCATATCCAAGGAATGGACTAAAAAATGTGGGATATGATTAGAGTGGGATATACTGAACCAACTGGTGAAGATGGAGAGCTCATTCCCATTCACAGATATACCGAGGAACAAAGGAAAAATTATGATATTGAGAAAAAGGCGTACTCTCACTTATGTCAGGCCATTCCTCGATCTGTGTTTCGTCAGTACAAGACATACAAGTTATCGAAACAATTGTGGGATGCTTTTGAATTAGACTATGAGGGAAACAATAAATTGAAGACTATGAAGGGAAGAGCATTGAAAAAGGAGTTTGATAATTTTACTTGCTTACATGGCGAATCACTGTTTGACCTTACCAGACGTTTTCAACATCTGATAAGTGAGATGCACGGATATTCAGTGGCTACAACTGGTCCAGAACGAGTAGAATGTTTTGCTGATGCTTTACCAGAAAGCTGGAATGGGTATATTGAGATGTTAAAGGAAAGTGGTTATCTTGCCCGTGCAACTTTAAATGATTTATTTATTAAGCTGAGAGAAAAGGAGCAGGATGACAAGTTGTCACACCCCGCAAAAATGGCGGAACCGAGGTGTACAGAGAATACAGTATCAGAGATTCAAAGGTTACATAAAACATAAGTAAGCCATACATCATCAACATAGATAAATAAGTTTAAAATAAAATACGTTATTACAATCATCCGAAAATATCAAAATACGGCTACAGCGTTTGGGATACTAAGGAATTAACAATAGCAAAATGAATTCCATGCAAGTAATCCACGTAGCCACCAAGCATAACATCAAAAAGTGTAACCTCAAATCCCTGAAAAGCGTTAAAATACGACGTCAACATAAAGTTGGTGAATTATTCGCAATAATTAATAAAAACATAATAGTATAAAAGTTTCAATACGTTTTGACCCAAAAGTGTTATGATTTGAAGATAAGTCATTTGAAAATGATGTTTCAAAATATACGTGAGGTTTACAAAACCTTTTGATAAAATACTCATACATATACCATAAAAATACCATAATCATATCATAAAAATAGCATACTGGATAGATAATAGCTTTAGGAACATACGATACACCTGAACCATAACAATACTGGCAACTAACCCCACCTAGTGTCTTAAGCTAGGTTGTCCTCGAAATCAACGGTCATAACATTACTAACACGGAAAGGGCGCATCCATCATCCATCGTGTTAGAAATGAGGGTTTGTTAGACCCATATAGCGCTATATATATAAACCGGCGGCTAAAAGCTAACAGGTGTGTATACGGGGCCTCGTACTACCACAAAGGCTGTATAAGTATGGGTAAGACTCATCTAAAGCATTCATATCCATAATACATACCATAATACATATAACATAAAAATACATTTATACAACGCTAATCATGCCCAAAATTGTAAAAAGGGTAAAAAAAAAGGCAACGAATAACTCACGGAATAGCAAAGCAATCCAAACACGATATGTCGGGAAATAATCAGATACGGTCAAGCTTCCACGTCTAAGTGCCCTAAACATCACGTAAATAAACATGTCTAAGTATCTCTAAGTCTAGTGGGATATGCCTTAACGATTAACGTTTTATACAGGTTTTAAAATGACCAAAAGGAACATCGGTTTAACAGAATTACAAACGTTTCGAAAAGTCCGGAAGTTAGTTACGTGATTTGCAAGGAGTGTTACGTGATCCTCATACTTACGTGAACTACAAGTCACGTAAGTGACAAGTTACGTGACATGCAAGGAGTTACGGGCATAGTTACTTGACAAACAACCTACTTACGTGATATACATACTACTTACGTGATCTACAAGTCACGTAAGTGATAATTACGTGATCAAGGGGCTTGTTACGTGACCAGCAAGAATTTCGTTACGGGCTTATGAAGGTGTTACGTGACATACAAGTTTGTTACGTGCTCCAGTTACGTTCACGTAACACAGTTACGTGACGTAACTGGGTTTTTACGAAAAATGACATTCGGGGTTCGATTTCTGAGTGTTTTAGGTGTCAAAATACCCCCATATTGGAAACCTATGTCCAGAATATGTTTAGGTATAATAACCCTCAATAAAATCCGAGTTTTGATGGTAAAAAGTGATGTTTTCGGGATTGAATCAAAATAATAAAGTTTAAAACCAAAACCGGAAATACTTACCCGATCGAACTGGAATTCAGAGGATAGATGAAGATGATTAGAACAATAAACAAGCCTCGAAATTGGATTTCAACGGTCGGATCTCTAGTTATTTTAGAGAGAAGGGGGAGTGTTTGTAGGTGTTTTTCTAGAGAGAGAGTGAGAAGGGATTAAATGGTGAATAATGACAAAAATGGTAGGTGAAAGTTGGTGTAGGATAAGACAAAGTTTGGTAGAGGACGATTTTTGTAATAAAAGTTCTCATAGGACTAGTTTTGTAATGAAAATCTGCTAGGACTAAAGTTGTAATAAAATCTTGAAGGACTAAAATTGTGATACTTTTTAAACGTTAATCTTAATCGCATAAATAGGCATAATACCCCTAAACTTATCATAAGAGCATACTAGACTTATACTAAAGGCACTTAGAACTAAACGTTCCCGACATAACGATTCGAACCACATAAATACAAATACGATACTCATAAAATACGGAAAATACGAATACGATACTCATAAAATACGAATACGATAAAACATAAAAAGGAATACAATAGGGTCAAAACATAAACATAAATAAATAAAACGAATACGGGTCGATAGAAATATACCTAGAAATTTCGCGAATGTCACACAAGTTTCGTGCTCAGAGAAAGGGACACACTCAAGATTCTTCGTTATATTACGCTGATCCCACTCCAGCCACTCCTACTCATGCTCCATTGAAGACAGCTTTTTCTGCCAACACCTCGAGTAATACGCAAAAGTCAAATACAGGAAATTCTGGGTTTTCAAGCTAAAGCTCAAGTCAAGGCACTCCTGTTCAAAAGTCTCAAAATCAAGCTACTTCAGAATTGATTTCTACAAGTTTGAAGATCGAGCACTTTCATAAAGGAAATGTGGATGGTGTAAACGAAGATATGGCTATGTTGACTACCTTAGTAGCTTCCTATGATAACTTGCTGCATGGTAAAATTGGAAACCATCACTTAACGGGTGAAGATTATGAGCAGATTGATCGTGATGAGATGGAAAGAATCGACATTATGTGGGGCTTCGCTAATCTTGTTAGGAGGGCGAAAGAGTATGTGAAAAGGACTGGTAACCCAATCGGAGCCAACAAGGAAACTAAGTATGCTTTCGATATGTCTGCCATTACTTGTCACAATTGTGGAGAAAAAGGTCAATTTGCTCGTCAATGTGAGAAGCCAAAACGACAAAGGACTGTTCAGAACCCTTTCAGAGACCAGCAAAATAGGAGTGTGAACAGAAATGATCCTGAGGTGAACAAGAATTTCGCTATGGTGACAACTGGTACAAATATTCCTACTGGTACAGAGAATTCAGATGTTAAGGCTCTGGTTTTGCAATCTGACGAAGGTTTGGACTGGCAATTTCAAATTGATAACAATCAGTCCGATGCTGAAGTCAACATTGTGAAAATTGTGGATCTCAACGAAGAAAGTGATGGGGCGGAGTCTATTACGTCTGAAGAATCATCTGAGGAATCTTCTGAAGAATCATCTGAGGAATCTTCAGAAGAATCAGAAGCACCAGGGACAAAAAAAGAGTTTGCAATGATGGCAGGTACCGAAGAGTCATCAAAGGTACATTCTGAAACTAAAATCACTTCCTGTTCTAGGTGTTTTGTTTTAGACGAACGATTAAATGAGCTAAGAAAAGAAAATAATAATCTTGTTGAGGAACTACGTAAAAATAAAATTGTCAAAGGAAATGAAAAACTGTTTTCTGAAAAGAATAAACTTTTGACAAAACAAGTCAGTGATCTGGAAATAGCGTTGTTAAACAAACAGGACTCCGTTAACAAATATTTAAAAGATATTGATTCCCTTAAACGTGAAAATGCTTCTATAAAAATCAGTTTTGAAACTTTAAATCAACAGGTTAGAAGTTATTCCACCGCATCATATCTTTTAGATCATATTTTAAAGGAAAAACGTCCTGAGAATGGGGAAAGGAAATCAAGGGTTGATTACAAAGCTTGTCCACCTCCAATTTTTAACAAATTGATTAAAGCCCCAAAGGAGGAAGGGGACACTGAATTCATTGTTCAACAACCAGACCCAGTTGCCCAAACACCTATTGTCAATCACAAAGATAATTCAAATGCTAAAAGTGCTAAAACCAAAAAATTAAAAGAAAAGGTATTGGTTGAAGGAAATCCACGGGATTGGGTTTCCGACTCAGATGAGGAAGAAAATGGTTCGGGTTTGGGTCGTAAGTTAAAGAATAAAAATTCGAATAAACCTAAACAAATTAAAATTTTAAAGAGACCTGAGGTTAAGGGACCAAAATTTGTAAAAGCCGGGGAATCACCAGTGGAGGTTGAGAAAAAGGAAACTGAAAAAGTAAAATTCATACCACCTCACTTGAGAAACACAGACACCAACCCCCAGAAGTCACCAAACGTTCAACAAAATAATGGCTTCATGCGTCCAAATGCTATGTTCGCTAAACCTAATACACATCACCGGAGAATGACGCGAAGTTCTCAAAACATTAATGAATGGAGAATTTGTTTTGATTGTGGGGAGAAAGGACATGTTAATTATAATTGTCCAAATTTGAATCAAAGGCCTAGGAACAGTTTTGACCAACATAAAATGTCTACTGGAAATCGTTTTACTAGCCCAAATCGAAATCGATTTTCAAACAATCGGTCATCATTTCCAAAACAAAACAGTGAGTGGCTTCCTGCTGGTAAATCCAAACAGCAACCTCATGTTAAACAAATTGAACAAAGGTCACCATCACCAACTCATAAATCAACTGGTAATATCAAATGTTCTACTCATGAATCAAAGTCATGGAAGCCTAAGGTTGACACTAAGTGTGCTGGACCTTCAAATGTACATGATGGTTCCACGGGAAAATGGGTGGACTTACAGATTTTAGGTGGTGATGGTAAACCCACAGCCATTAAGGCTTGGGTTTGCATCGCGAACTAATATTTTCAATTTAATGTGCAGGTCGTCTATGATCCTATCAAGAATACCTGGATTGTTGATAGTGGGGCGTCTAGGCACATGACAGGAAATATGTCACTACTTTCAAATGTCAGATCTATTAAAGGAGGATATGTTTCTTTTGCTGGAGATAAGGGAGGTTTTATCACAGCCCAGGGATTGGTTGCAAACAACAAGATTAGCTTTGATAAAGTGAATTTTGTTCAGGCACTGGTCAACAACTTGTTGTCTGTGTCTCAAATTTGCGACAAGAAATTTAAAGTGATTTTTGATGATTTTCAATGTTACATTCTGAGGAAAGAATTCAAGATTCCAGAAGAATTGGTTATTACAACTTCACCAAGGGATGGAGATTTGTACGTGCTCGACATGTCGAAAACTACTGTGAATTCGACTGAACATCAAGCTTTTGTCTCGAAAGCTACTGAACGTGAATCGATATTGTGGCACAAACGCATGGGACACCTTACTTTAAGAAAGATGAATCATCTGATGCATAAGGATTTGGTTATGGGAGTAAATGTGAAAAGATTTCAGTTGCCGGAAGTCTGTATTTCATGCAAAAAGGGAAAGCAATCCAAAAAGTCTCACAAAGCGAAGAAGTTCCACACCATCGATGCTCCACTTGAACTTTTACATATGGATCTTTTCGGACCAATCAAATATTCGAGTATGGCAGGGGACAAATATTGTTTAGTGGTGACTGATGATTACTCTCGATTCTCTTGGGTCATGTTTTTACGGGAAAAATCTGAAACATTCGAGAATATCAAGCTGTTAGTGATAACGTTGGAAACACTGTATAAATTGAAAGTTCGACGATTTAGAACGGTTAACGGTACAGAATTTAAAAATCAGAGGATGGAAGATTTCTGCAAGGACCGAGGAATTCAACAACAATTCAGTGCAGCCTACACTCCACAAATGAATGGGGTTGCAGAAAGGAAGAACAGAACGTTGATTGAAGCAGCTAGGACTATGTTGGCTGATTCGTCGCTGCCAGTACGATTTTGGAATGAAGCGGTAGCTAATGCATGTTACACTTTAAACCGAGTGCTAGTAGTAAAGCGTCATGAGAAAACCTGTTATGAGTTGTTGCAGAAAAGAAAGCCCAATTTGCAGTACTTGGAACCCTTTGGAGCTCCTTGTACTATGCTCAAACGTAAATCAGAAGGAAAGTTCGATGAAAAAGCAGTAGAAGGGATATTTCTGGGATACAACGCTCCTAACAAGAGAGTTTGGAATCCAACCACTAAATCTATTGAAGAATGGTATGAGGTGGACGTTCAGAAATATTCTAAACCTATTCCTTCCAAAGGTTATCCGTGGATGTTTGACTATGATTCGTTATTTGAATCATTTAATCTTCCAGACTTTTCCGATGAAGATATTGCAAGGTATTATTCTCACAGAGAAGGTTTGGAAAATCCTATTCCTCAAGATACAGTAACTCAAACAGCTGTTACTCCTCCTAGTGCACAAGATAACCCTGCAGATTCCCACACAAATGATGATGATTCAGACTCTGATGGCTCAGTTAAAGTTAATGAGAAAATTGAAAATGAAGAGGAAATGGAAAATCCCGATGTTAACAACTTGGGTCCTAATGTTGCAATTCCTAATACTCCGGTCACACGAACTGAACGTGACCACCCTGTCTCGAAAATAATAGGTGAACATTCGGCCGGAGTTCGCACACGAAGACAAGTTCAAAGCGATGTTTACATTGATCTGTTTAAATCTGGGGATGTCAACTATTGTGCACATGCATGTTTTATTACCCAGATTGAATCGGAAAATATTGAAGAAGCTCTTTTGGATGAAAATTGGGTAAATTCAATGCAAGAGGAACTTCTACAATTTAAGAAGCTGGGTGTCTGGAGGCTTGTCCATAAGCCAAAAGGTGCAAAGTCATTGGGTTTTCGTTGGGTCCATCGTTGCAAAAGAGATGATCAAGGTATAGTTGTGAGGAACAAGTCAAGGCTAGTGGTTCAGGGCTTTCGACAAATACCTGAACTGGATTATAATGAAGTTTTTGCTCCTGTTGCGAGATTGGAGGCAATTCGGATTTTTCTAGCTTTCGCATCATATAAAAGATTCAAAGTTTACTAGATGGATGTAAAGAGTGCTTTTATTTACGGGATTATTCGAGAAACAGTGTACGTTAATCAACCTCCAGGTTTTGTAGACCCATTACATCCAGATAAAGTGTATATTCTTGATAAAGCACTTTATGGTCTGCATCAAGCACCGTGCGCCTGGTATGAGACACTTGCAAATCATATGATCGACAATGGTTTCCGTCGAGGTGTTATCGATTGTACATTGTTTATTAAGGAAAGAGGGGACGATATTCTGTTGGTGCAAGTGTATGTGGACGATATCATTTTTGGCTCTACTAATCAAGATTTGTGTAAAGAATTTGAAGAGGTGATGACAAGCAAGTTCGAAATGAGTTCTATGGGTCCGATTAAGTTCTTTTTGGGGCTACAAGTAGATCAAACAGCAGAGGGAATCTTTATACATCAGACTAAATATGTCAACGATATTTTGAAACGGTTTGAAATGTTGGAAATGAAGCCTGCCTCTACTCCCTTATCGGTGAATCACGGGATATCACCAGACACTACGGGGGAGCCAATTGATCAGTCTCTCTATCGCTCCATGATCGGATCTCTTATGTACCTCACCGCTTCTCGTCCAGATATTATGTTTCATGTGTGCTTGTGTTCCCGATACCAAGCAGCACCAACTGTTGTTCATCTTCAAGCAGTGAAGCGGATTATGCAATATCTGAAGGGTACTCCAGATTTAGGTCTTTGGTATTCTCATGATGACAATTTTGAGTTATCTGCATTCAGTGATTCAGACTATGGCGGGTGCAAGAAGGATGCTAATTCAACTTCAGGAGGATGTCAGTTCCTCGGAACGCGTCTCGTAACGTGGCAGTGCAAGAAACAAGCCGCTGTAGCATTGTCCACATGTGAGGCTGAATACGTTGTTGCGGCTAGCTGCTGTTCTCAGGTTATCTGGATTCAGCAACAACTGCGTGATTACGGTTTGTCTATCTCTACTACTCCTATTTATGTTGATAATTCCGCTGCCATAGCTGTAACTAAAAATCCCGTGCACCATCCTAAAACCAAACATATAGGCGTAAAATATCATTTCATTCGTGATTGCTTTGAAAAATATTTAATTGACGTCATTTATATCGAAACGATGTTTCAAAAAGCAGATATTTTTACAAAGGCATTCGATAAGTCTATGTTTGGATTTTTATTGCTGGAAAATGGTGTAGTCAAAAAGAGTGATATGATTGAAGAAATCCAGTCGGACAAGTAACCGGAATTACTTTTGTATACTACGTTAAGGTTTTATTCCTTTTATTTTTATTTTTTATTTTCTTCTTTTTAGTTTATAAAATTTAAAAAATACAAAAAGATTTATATTTTTAGAATTTTAGGGGGAGAAAAAAAAAAAAAAAAAAAAAAAAAAAAAAAAAAGTTTTGAGAATAGCCTTCATCCGAAATGGGAAGTGAGGAAATACTGAACTAAACTGAACATGTAATTGTCAAAAGGTATGCTGAATGTAACGTTTACACATGTCAGTTGTAGGATATATTGGTAGGCTTATCTTACTGAAACTTGACGAAAATAAATCATTTTTAAAAGGGTTGTCGCAGATATCAAATCTTATTTTGAATCGTTATGGAGATGTCTCAAATACTGTCTAAATGATATCTGCAGATCAATAACAATTGAGAACATTGTAAACAGCACACAACAGTCAAAATTAAAATTTTAAAATGTTATGATTAGTTTTGTCTTGTAGTGTTTGTGGCTTTTCGCTTGATCAATTCGTGAAATAGTAAATATTAGGTGTAATATCAGAAAATGAATACAGTATGTCAGTATATATTGAAGCAATTAAGGGCCATTCCAGTGGTTTAGGGATAACATCTTTGAATGATTTGATCAAGATCAAGAAAAATGAAGAAATGATTTGAAAACCAAAATGGACATAGTCTATTCAAGATCAAATACAAAGTAAGAGATAAGTAAACAAACTTCAAAAATACCTTGATGGATGAATAGAATTATAAGGTCGAAAGAAGATCATAATTCGGGCATTCCAAATAAAGGGTGAAGAAGTGCTTATTCTCGGATCAATAAATAAACGAACTTCAAAATTACCTTGATGGATGAACAGAATTATAAGGTCGAAAGAAGATCATAATTCGAGCATTCCAAATAAAGGGTGACCAAGTTTCAATGATCAAGAATTGAACGAAGTTCAAAATGGCAAAATACAAGATCAAATCATTCTTAGTATGTAGGTCCCGGAGAACTGGTCCTTATTGCCTGTGCTGTGGATGCCATACTGACATACGACATAAATATTATGATATTACGTCTGGTATTTATGAATATAGAAGTGAAAATGCTGAAAAGTTAAGAGGACAAATACACAAACATACGTATAATTCTAATCATGATATGATTCTGGTGACTGTTAAAATTCAAAAGGTGTGTTGATATCTATGTTCAAAATATTGGGAGATCTTATTGAGATAACCATTTTGAAAGAAAAATGTCAAGTGAATGTTTGTTTAAGTTTAAGAGGACAAATATACAAATAATCATCTATTGAGATGTTAATAGTTACAAAGAAAAATTAATGACAATGTTATGTTTCAGTAACAGTCTGATCCCTTATTTGAAAAGATTCTCACAAAAAGAATGTGAAATTTTCAGTTTGTATAGTTATTATTTAAATTTTCATTATTTTAGTTAAAATTTCCTTTGATTTACCAAAAACAGAAAAATACAAAAAGATTTTATTTTTATTGTTTGTTTTACTATTTTTTTTACGGTTGCTTGTCGTGGCTTAAAATCTAAACGTGAAAATGAGATTAATGTTTAATTCTTACAACGTCTCAAGGTCATGATTGTTAGTGAAGCTTTTGGTTAGAATTCTTCGAAATCATGTTTAATTAAGCAAAACGTTTATTCTTTCTGAAATTGATAGTTTTTATGTGCTTAACGTTTACGTGGTGTTTACGTTTGAAGAAAAGTGAAAATTTTAAAGTTATGAGTTTTACAGCGCATTCGTACGGATGTATATTACATACGCACGGATCAACAAAGCAACCGCACGAATCAAAGTTAAGGTATCACATAGCCCGTTATTTCCTATACGTGCGTATCTGAGACCATCCGTGCGGATATCATCACATCCGTGCTGATCAAAGGTGATTTAAATTTTAAGTGTTTGTTGGTTAAACGCACGGACAAAATTTCATACGTGCGGATGTCATTCACATCCGTGCGGATGAGAAGTGGGTATATATACCTCATACGTCTGTGTTGTTCATTCACAATGCTCATCCGTTAAGAAAAATTTCACCAAAATTTTCAAAGTGTAAGAAAGAGTTGTTGAATCCGATTTTATTGTGTAACTTTTCATTGCGAACATAACCATACAAACCACGTAAGGTATAGTGACCGTTTAAGTGTTTAATCTTTAAATTTTAGGTCCGAACATACTTTAAGAAATCGGTTGTTTATGTGTGTTTGTAATGGCAAATTGAGTTAGGGGATTAGTTAATCGGTGGATAAGGAACATGTTGGTATAATTTTTGTGACCAAAAACAGATTTACATAAAAATTTAGGTTTTGGAAAACCAACTGTTACGATGAACTCTGTCCGCACGAATGTGATTTCATCCGTGCGGATATGATCTTCATCCGTATGAATATTCAGGTCACACATACAGATGTATAGTCTGTGATCCGCTTGGTTTGAGTAGTTTATCTGTACGGATACATATTGATCCGTGCGGATGGAAGTGCTCATACGTGCGGATGGCCAGAACAGAAACATAAAAACGTTTGAATTTTATTCTAACTGTTTTGCATTCGATGTTTATATTTCTGTTTGCAGGAAAATGGTTGAAGTTCCTATCTCTGAAATCCCGGTTTCTAATGTTGACGTAATTGTGGGACAATCTTCGCAATCTCAAAGCACTATCTGGAGCATTGGATCGAAGAACAACATGTGTGCATATCTAAATGAAGAGACTCGAAATGCTACATGTTTTGCTGGTATCATCAAGTTCTTGAAGCGATCCAGAATCTACAAAGCTATATCTACTGAGTGTGTGCTTTATTTGTCTCATATATCATCTTTCTGGCAAAATGCTCAAGTTGTTCGTGCAGATGGAAAGATTCAAATTCACAGTATAGTTCTCGGGGCAGATGTAATGATTGATGAAAATGTTATCCGAGAGGTTATCGGATTTGAAGACAAAGCTGGGATGCCGACTATGCTGAACAAGTATCTTGTGAGAGGGCTGTTTTTGCGGGTGAAGTATGACGGTGAAATTGAGAAGGGCGTGATTACCAAGTCTGGGTTGAGCATACAATATAAGTACTTGTGTCACGTTCTGCAGCACTGTTTGAGTCCACGAAAAGCTGGACATGATGAAATGAGGGAGACAACTCAGAGTGCGTTTGCAGCTTTGGTGTTGAACATTCCTTACAACTTTTCAGGAATGATTTTGCAGCATATGGTATAGAATCTGGAGACGAAAAAGCTAAAATATCTGATGTATGCTCGTTTTGTTCAAATGATTCTTGACGTGAAGGTTCCAACTTTGCCCAAAGTGGCTGATGATAGGGCTGGCAATTTCTGACCCGACACGAAACCCGACCTGAAACCGACACGAAAATAAACAGGTTTGGGTTGAGGTAAATAAATTTCGGGTCGGTTTTAGGTTGACGCAATTGACCCGTTTATTAAACGGGTTAGGTTTGGGTTGGTAAAAATTTAAATGGGTTGACCCGCCAACCCGTTAATTAATAAAACGTTTTTTAAAATATTGTAAATTGAAAAGCCTTCATGTAAATTGAAATCATTAACTATACATGTTATAGATAAATGAAAAGCCTTCTTGTAAATTGAAATCATTAATCCCATCTAGAAACTAGATGATAATCTCACGCCTCTTTTCATTTTTGTTGTTGTAATCTTTTGGATGCACATTTAAAAAGTTAACCTGTTTGACCCGCTTGACCCATTTAAACCGCTAACCTGTTAATTAAACAGGTTATATGGGTCGGATTCAGGTTCAAAGTAATCAGGTTAGGTTTGAGATTTATAACCCGTTTATATAAACAGGTCGGTTTCAGGTTGAATGTTTTTGACCTGCCAACCCGCGAACCCGAACCCGTGAACACGAACCCGACCTGAATTGCCACCCCTAGCTGATGATATGATCAAGCTAGAGACAATGAATGATATGACGATGGGACGTTTGCTTACGTACAAGAACAAGAAGGTGAAACCTGTGGAGAAACGATTGATTGGTCACCTTGTTGATTCAAAATATGTCTTCCCTGGTGGTAAGAAATGGAGACATGATGATAGTGACTCAGATGCTGAGGATATTGTTGTACCTCAACAGTCTGACTCAGATGAAGATGTTGAGGTTATTCCTGTTGAATCTTATGTTGCTCGTGCATCGTCATCTCAAGCTGGGTTACGAGATGAAGATGATGTTGTCCTGGGTGCTGATGAGACTCCATCAGTACGGGAAAGAAAAGATCCTCCTGCAGCAAAGTCGTTAGGAGATATTCTCAAGAAAAAGGAGAAATCGTCGAAACGTTTTAAGCTGGTGAAACGTTTTGATATTGCTCCAAAGACGATTGCCAGCACTGCAGCTCCAGTTCCTCCCATTACTATTCCTCATTCACAACAAGGACAGTCTAGTGAGCCAATTATGACGACTGCTACCACAACAACAATAACTGCTGAAAAATCATCTTCGTCAATGCAGATTTCTGATTCTGCTCAGCTTTCCATCTTGAATGCTATGTTATTAAATGTTTTGGCAAAACAACATCAACAAGATGAAGAAATTCAGAGACTTAATGCTGCAGTTGCGAAAGGTGAAGCTGAACGAGCTGAAATGTCCGACACAATAAAAGATCAGAATCTTTTGATTGATTCGCAGAAGTTGTTGCTTGAGGATTGCTCAAAGAAAAACAAGGAATTGGAATTTATCACTGCAGAGCAATCCGAAAGAATTAAGAAATTGGAGGAAGATTACAATCAGGTGAAAGATAATATGATTGTGGGTGATGATGGGATTTTTAGACATAAAGACTCAGGCGATGCATCTTCTGAACCGTCTGTCGAAGGAAGTGAAAGCACCGATTATGATAATGCTGGTAAAGAACCTACAAGTGAATCGCAGCATGATATTACTCCTGTCTCACATGTAAAGACCAAATTAACTCATATTTTGGATATGCAGGGGGTAATTCAATTTAGCGTCGAGTATGATAAAGAAGAAGGAGAGATAATTCATTGTTTGACAAACGAACAGATTGCAGAACTGCTGGAAATGAATCCTGATGAAGTTATTGCATCTGCTTCTGCAGCAAATCCTCCTGATTCTGACGACGATGTTGATGAGATAGTGTTTGCAAAATGTTGATCCTATCTATCAAACGAATGATTTTCAAGATCTTCCAGATGACGATGCAGTTTTTAACGTCGATGATGGGGATCTTAATCGCAAATTAGATAAACATCCAGTTGCCGGCAAATCTACACCAGATCTCGAAGAACTGCGTGTCAAGAAAGATGAATGGTGTCAGGCAATGCAAGGATGTTTCCGCCCGCCTCGTCAAGTTGTTCAACCTGAGTACTCGAAGTTTTATTCTTTGAAAGGTGCGAAGACTGAAGGTAAAATTATCAGTTGGGCATACTTGGATGATTTAAATGTATACGCAATCAAGCGAGAGCGTGGCATTGATTACTTTAAATTCGCTCCTGACTTGAAGACTCTACCGTAATTTGATATGATGAGGTTGGCTCGTCTAAAGCTGTTATATAGTGAGTCGGATTATAAGGCAACTTGGTTGGAAAAGCAACTTCATTATGAGTTCAGAACATCGTGGAAGTACCTGAGGCCACAGTATCCGAAGATTACCTATTCTAAAGATCGGAAGAATCCGAGAACAGGTAAGGCTTTGAAGCATGTAATGTATACAGCGCCAAGGGTGATGGAGAAGAGTCCGCTACGCAAAATGAAAACCGATTTCCATCGGAGATTCAAATGGTGGTATTACGATGATCGAACTACAGAAGCTGTGATTGTGTTAGAGCGAAAAGGTGTATGGGAAACACTGAGAATTTTTGATCCAATGTGGATTAGAAATTTCACTGATGATGATATCTATTCTTTGTATCTATGTCCTATATTTTGTGATGTCAAAGATGTGGATCAGGCGTCGCGTTTCAACAAGGTTGTACGTGTATGTTTTGTTTATAAGATCCATGCATAAGAGGACCGATCGAAGACATGTTTAAGCAGCAGTGAAGATTTTGAAGACTGAATACATAGAATCTAGTTCCTAGGGGGAGTTTGTAGGTGCATTTTGTTAGTTACTAGATTCATATGTAATTACACGTTTATTCTAATATCAGTCTTTGTATTGTTTGGATATTAATATTGCTTATTTGATTTATTATATGCTTGAATGTTTACGTTATTCTGAATTAATCAAATATATAATTTGTGATGTTTAAATAATATTTAGATTACATTCGCACGGATGAGGATGCATCCGTGCGCATGAAAGTTTATCCGCACGATTAAGTAAATTAAACAAGAGTGTTTATTAAAGTCTGATCCGTACGAATAGGAAGTAATATTTGATCATACGTACGGATGAGATCACATCCGTACGGATGAATATCTGGGCCTATATATACCCATAAACTTCCTGCATGACGGGTAGTTGTTTCCTAGGGTTTTGTGCATGTTGAACTGCTGTTGCCGTTTTCTTTGTTTTCCAAACTGATTATAACATATAATCAATCATCCGAATAGTCTTCCTAAGGTCTAATCTTATCAATAATCATTGGTTTGATTTCGTTTCCGAAGGTTATATATTCGCTAGATAATCGATAACTTATTTCCGCTAGGTTATTGATATAACGTTGAACTCTTAAGATCTATACACCCCAACATCCTAATACCAAGAAAACTTCTAAGGAACTTTCCTAAGTTCATAATGTAACATACTTTAAAACTTTAGTTAACGAAAAGGTCCAACGAAGCACTTGAACAAAAACAGCCAAAATACAAATTTTGTTACAAAAATGGTCCTGGACGGCGCACACATGCCTTGTGCGCCGTCCTGTAGGACGAAAATTGTAAGAATTTTGAAATTCTTGCATGTCTCGATTCCACCACTTTTTCAACTAACCAAACTCGATTTTTGGTCATAATTTACTGCCAAATGACAGTCCCAAGCTATTGCCTTATCACTTTTCTCATTTCCATTTTCTTTTCTCATTTCTCTTAAACAAAACACACACATACATATTTTCTCTCTAAACTCTCTCTAACAAAACACCATTTCCAGAGATTTTCCACCATTAAAACACCATTTTAACCCATACAAATCGTTGCAAACATCAAGAGAAGCAAGGGGTGTCTTTTATTTCGAAAAAGGACTAATCTTGTAAAGATTTTTGAAGCGTAAATCCGACCAAAACTAATCATCCGAGCTTTCCCTCCGGTAGATTTCTGTCTTTTTACCATTTTTATACAAATAATCAATTGCATGTAAGATCTAACGGTTAAAAATAAGTTTTTATGCAAATCTATGACTTTTATGGTCAAAAACGTTTTTAACCAAAATAACCTTTAGATCCACGGTTTTGTAACTAAAAATGCTTTATAAACTGTTAAAATGATGTTTTAATAAGTTTAAACCTATTGCATGTCGAAATCTAAGGCTTAAAATACGATTTGCAACAAAAACTCGAAAACCCGCGTCGTGTGCGCCGTCCTAAGGCACACAACGACGCAGCGTGAGAAGTTTTCAGCTTATGTGCGCCGTTCTGGTGCTCACTGCGGCGCACAGAGCTGCTGGATTTTTAAAACTTGTCGTTTTTGTCGTTTTTAGCACGTTTGGACTATGTTGACCCGCTGACTTTTTGATACAATGACTTTTGGGACTGAATATGTAACATAAATAATATTTGAGACATGTATGGACTTTTTGGACTTAAATTGAACTATAATATGTATATTATTGCGTTTTAGATGATTTGTGAGCGGAAGTGATTGTACATTTTTGGATATTAAATTTGGGCGCGGAAGCGCTGCCCAAGTTTCCTTAGAAAAATGTAAACCACTTCAGCGAGAAAAAGCACTTAAGACATAATAATCAAAAACGTTAAATCGGACTTTTGGACAAAAACGTGACAAATACCTTTTCGGACCATTTTAATAATACTTAACCTTGACACTTAAAGTTTAATAAAATTTTATTTATATTATTATATAAGAACATAATAATATAATAACTAATTAAACTATCTTGGTATTTTTAGGCAATCCGTGATTCCCGGCTTTCATTTCCGACCGAGTTTCCGTATCTTACTCTTCGCAATCCGTGAGTTACAACCCCCTATTTTATATGTATTTTGCATGAATTTTTGGGGTAAACATAAGATTATTTATATTTGAAAACTTTATGAATCAAATTGCAACTTTATGAACTTTAACTTATTATACTGTTTGAAACTTATTTTGACTTTGGAACCTATTTTGACTTTGAAACTTATTTTGACTTGGAACTTATTGAACAAATTGAACATTGGAACTTATGGAACTATTTTGAACAAACTCTTTGAACTCTTATGCGTAAAACACTTTTACTCTACTTGAACTTACTAGCTTGCTCCTTTTTGAACTAAACTAATTATTGATGCTTGTATGCGGACCGACCCTTGATGGAACTATAACATGATCTTAAGTGACGGAACAACTATCTCTCTTTAAAACAAAACTACTTAGTGCCCAGCTACATTTTCTAGAACTTTACACACTATTAACTACAGAGCCGTATAGTAATTATGGGTATCGATACTTAGGAAAGAACCGTTCCTTGCTTAGATGGCAGTCTAAGTACATATTACTAAGAACTTGAACAACTTCCCGTAGGATAGGCGGGAAGAGGGGCCTCACGGTTGAACAATCGGATTAGTGTGAACACTTAAGTTATAGGTGCCAAGAGGTTGATACAAGAAATCTAATTAGTTACTTACGCATAAATTTACGAACTTTTTAGCGATTGATTTCCGCAACTACAATTTGACTAAATTTGACTCTGCTTAGTCTTTACAAACTTAGGCCACCGATTCACCTGTTACTTGAACTTTAAAAAGTATATAAATTTTAAGCGACTTTTCTCCGCTAACCCTCTTTTGGAAACTTCTACTTTTATATACTTTACTTATATTTTTGTCGAACTACTTAAACTGTAACTCACTCACTACTTTCGTAGTTGACACTTTATCTTATGTTTCAGGAAATTTAGTGTAAGTATGAAGTGCATGGCATGGACGGGTCGAGGCGGTCGTGTGAGAACCTTTTCGGGGAAAAACTTGTTCATTACTTTTGGGAATTTTATTTTGGAACTTTAAACTATGTATTCGTGTACTAAACATCTTGGTTGTTTTGAATTGAAAACACTTTTTATTTTTAATCTATGGCTTGATTGCCGTTATGTTCTATGTAACCCGTGTGATGATTTTCCAGCTCTTCACATTCCGTGTTTCCGCTTTAGCGGGGTGTGACATATTAAGCCAAGTGATTGATACAAGTTACGAATTTAGTTAAACACATATTACTTAGGCATATACATTACTTTAGCGATTGTGTCCGCTATAACTTTTACGATACGAGTTCTACTTTATTTGCGTGTGTTCGAAACTCTTTAACAAATATATATGTTTTAGCGCCGTTCCGCTTTCTTGTCATTTATGATACTTTTTACATATATATTTCACTTTGGAAACTTTTATCGAGAAACTCAAAACTGTAACTCACTCACTACTTTATGTAGTTGACACTTTATCTTATGTTTCAGTAAACTAGTGTATGTATCGAAGTGCATGGCATGGAAGGGTGGGTATGGTCACGTGAGGCGAAACTTTGGGAAAGACCTTTATTTTGGGAAATTATGAAATTGAAACTTTTCATTTTGTACTTGTATTAAACACTTAAGTTACTTGGTTGTTTTCGGATTGTGAACTATTTTAATTAAATTCAATGACTTGAACCGTTTATTTTGATTATAACCCGTGTAATGATATTCCAGCTCTCACATCTCGTGTTTCCGCTATAGCGGGGTGTGACAACGAGTTTATGTGATTTCCTTGATTTCGCCATATCTTTCTCGTACGGATACGGACGAAGGTAATTCAATTTGGGAATGAAATTAGACACCAAGAGCTACAATTTGAAGGTTTTTCCATAATCAAATAACATAATTTTTATTTTTCAACTCTTTTTGTCTATGCTCGTGAATAGATATTCACGAGTTTATGTGATTTTCTTGATTTTGTCATATCTTTATCCTACGGATACCGATGGAGGTAATTCAATTTGGGAATGAAATTAGACGCCAAGAGCTTCAATTTACAGGTTTTCCATAATCAAATAACATAATTTTTATTTTTCACATCTTTCTGTCTATGCTCGTGAACATATATTCACGAGTTTATGTGATTTCCTTGATTTCGCCATATCTTTCTCGTACGGATACCGATGGAGGTAAAATTTACAGGTTTTCCATAATCAAATAACAAAATTTTTATTTTTCACTCCTTTTTGTCTATGCTCGTGAATAGATATTCACGAGTTTATGTGATTTTTTTGATTTGGCCATATTTTTTCTCGTACGGATACCGATGGAGGTAATTAAATTTGGAAACTATAAAAGTTATTTTGTTGTTACAAAAAGATTTGGGAACTATAAAAGGTATGCATCTATATCTATAAAATGTAATACGACATTTGTTACAAAAGGATTTTGTTGTTTAACTTTTAAAAGTTATTTTTTTTTTTAATTTTGACCTTAAATTTATTTTTTCGTATTAGGTATTTATATATTAACCTTATTTTTCTTAGATATCATTTCATTTTACTAGATTTTTTATCTTATTTAATACAAAACTACGCTTATGAAGAATTATAAAAAATCAACTTTAAATTGGATTTTTACCATATAACTTATATTTAGATATTGAAAATATTAAAATTTTATACGGACCCCAATTGATATTGGTTATATTTTATAATTAATGTTGTCTTACATTTTTAATTATATACATAATTTTTTGGATTCTACATATCATATTTATATTATTTTACATTAAAGTTATCCGCGTATTGGAACCTTTTTATAAGCTAGCTAATTTTTCTATTAGCGTTTTTCTTAATATCAATTTCGCCGTTATAAAAAACAAAATATTAAAACTTAATTGAATAAGTTGGGTTAAAATTGAAATTCAAATTCAAAATTCAAAATGGTAAGTGAAAAGAATATACTGTAATTGAATAGTAAAATACGTGAAGTAATGTGTAAAAGATTACGATTTGAAATGACGATTTAATGCCATAATTACTTCCATAGACTTTTGGTATTCTTTGCTGACAACTCTATGTATCTATGTAATCTATATCTTTGTTTACCACATATATATCTGTATCTATATATCTATAACGGTGTGTTCTTGAGTTCTTATTTGGGGAGAAAAGAAATGATTCATATCATATTTTGTGTTCTCTAGTTTTTTTTTAAGAAAGGAAATGGAATTAGAGAGGAAATGGGGGGATTTTTTTGTGATAAAATCTTCCTCCCATATTTGGGAGGAAAAGAAATGAAGTGTTTTATTATTTTGTTTAAAAGACAAAAATGCCCCTTCTTTTAAAAGATTGGTATGTAACAATTAAGGGCAAGATTGTAATTTTGTCTAAATCCTTTCTTTTTCATGTAGCTAAAGAACATAACATTATGAACTTTCCTTTTCCCTTTGTCCAACTCAAGAACATATAAACAATCTCTTCTTTTCTTTTCTATTTCCATTCCCTTCCTTTTCCATCATCTTAAAACTTAAGAACACAGCGTAACTACGGTTTTGTTTCAATCCCCAAAAGATTAAAAACCCCCAAAAAAAATCAAATCTTTAACCAAATTAATCAAAAAAATGGAAGCTTATTCATCGCATTTAGCTAAGGCGGCATTATTCGGGGCATCATTTGTGGCGGTTTCTGCTTATTACATACACCGGAAAACGCTAAATCAGTTGCTTGAATTTGCGAAATCGATTGAATTTGGATTGCCTAAACTTCAAACTCTTCCTGAAGGTATTAATAATATTTTTTTTTATTTTTTTTTGGTATTTGCAAAATATTTGTATATTTTTTATTTAGAAATGATTTTTTGGTATTAAAATGATTTGTTTTTATATAAAGATGATTTTTTGTTGTTGTGTTTAATGTCTAAAAAAGACTTTTCTGTGCATTTAATGTTTATATAAATATGGGTTTTATATAAAAATGATTTTTTGTTATATAAAATATAGATTTTTTATTCATGAAAATGAATTTTATATAAAGATGATATTTTGTTGAAAGTGTAAAGAAATATGATTATAGTTTATTCGTGCTCGAATTGTTATAGGGAAAGCTACTAACCATAAAGGGTTGGCGAAGCGAGCTTCACTTATACTTAGACCGACTTCTCCGAAATCTCCGGTTGCAAGTGCCAGTGCTTTTGAAAGTGTTGAACGATCTATTTTGTCCCTCACATAGTCTTATATACAAGTTTTCTTGTCATGACATGTTAGTTGCTTAATTTGGCTGCAGCATTATTTTGAAATGGAAGATGGAGTCGTTCATGTTTATGCGAATAAAGATTGTAAGATCTCTCGATTCCTAATGAGGGTATTTTATTCCTTTAATAAGACGAATGGAATTTTTATTTATGTGTTCTTTTTCATTTTCAGCAAAAGAGAAGCTTTTTCCAGTTGTTGATGCAACAAATTTCTTCACTGACTTGCATCACATCCTTAAAGTGATAGTTACTGCTTGGAAATACACGAACAGTATGCCATCACCGTCTTCACGTCTTGGTCTCCTGGAACAGGTATACACTCTCTTGAGTTTTTTTTTTCTTTTTTTTCTTTATGTGGAAGAAATTCAACCTTTATTTAATGTTAAATGCGGATAAATAATTTCTAGCTCAGAAAAGTGCACCACATCGTGACTTTTATAATGTCCGGAAAGTCAATACTCATGTTCATCATTCTGCATGCATGAATCAAAAACATATCTTGAGGTTCATAAAGTCCAAGTTAAGAAAAGAACACGATGAGGTAAGTAATCTGATTCATTCGTTCTTATTCTCTTTTAAATTGATTACTACAAGTTTATTGGCTTCTATATTTTCCGTTTTCTGTTTTTTTCTTTAGGTTGTAATGTTTCGAGATGGAACGTATCTGACTTTAAGAGAGGTTTTCGAGAGCTTGGATTTAACCGGGTAGAAAATTAGTTTTTTTTGGATTGCCAATGAAAATTGAAGTTAAACGGATTTAGTCTAATATTATTAGATTTATTTGATGCAACTAGGAAATCAGAAATCAATTGTTTCGACAAATTCAATCTCAAGTACAATCCCTGTGGTCAAAGTAGAAAATCTGCAGACAAAAGCACGTTTCACCGTTTCGACAAATTCAATCTCAAGTACAAACCCTGTGGTCAAAGTAGAGTTAGGGAAATTTTCTTGAAGCAAGATAATTTAATCCAGGGTAAGTTTAATATATTTGAACTTACGGAATCAGAAATCATTACTTCAGTCTCAGAGAGATAATTATATACTTGTTTTCTCAGGCCGTTTTCTTGCTGAGTTGACAAAACAAGTATTTACGGATCTTGATGCGAGTAAATATTAAGTCTGATTCTGATCCATCGTTTACGTATTATTTAATCTGAATAGTTATTTTTTTTTTTATCTTTAAAGATTTTGCTTGTGTACAGATGGCTGAATACAGATGGCTGAATACAGAATATCGATATATTGGCGAGTTGGATTGTGAATAATGAACTGTTCAGTGATAATGTTGTTTGGTTGATTCAGGTACTGAATTTTAACTGTTTTTTTCTTATCATAATATTTTATGTTCACGGTGCGGAAAAATTTATGTACATTATGTAAAACAAGTTTTGTTTATTAATAAGGTCGTACTTATTTATTGCTTGCAACTGCCACGACTTTACAATATCTACAAATACATGAGTATTGTGACATCATTTCAGACCATTCTCGACAATATATTCCTTTCTCTTTTTGAGGTTACAGTCGTCCCATGATCGTTGCATGTTTTCTTAAAACAGGTTTGCCTCTTTTCATCTCGTTTTGCCTCTTTTCATCTCTTTGTTACGATTCGTCCATGCTTTTGGAATTAAATAATTGTTTTGTTTATTTTATAATTGCGGATTTGGTGGATGACAGAAGCAAGCCTGAAAGACGCCCTACAAAGCACATGCCAACACCTGCACAATGGACCAATATATTTAACCCTGTTTTCTCGTATTATGTATACTATTGTCATGCCAACCTCTATACTCTAAAGAAGGCAAGTATGTTAACGCATAATAATGCCTTTTACGGTTTTACTCGCACTTTTTAAGAATTGTCACCAACTTTTTAAATTTAATGATACCTTTGAGCGTGTCACTAAATTTCATTTTTCTTGTAGTGAATTGATAAATAATCCTTATTTTTTTAATTATCAAACTCATCTTATTATGAATTCTGATTATGTTGATGTTATGTTACAGCTTCGTGAATCAAAAGGCATGGCTACCATTAGATTCCGCACTCATTGTGTGGAGGTATGACAAACACCTCAATCCTGTTTTTGTATTATCATTTGCCGATTCTCTTTGACTTTTGAGTTATGTATTAATCAGGCCAGTGACATCGATCATCTTGCTGTCGCGTTTCTTACGACTCATAATATTGCACATGGGATCAACTTGAGAAAGTCTTCTGTAATTCAATACCTGTATTACCTTGCATTACCTTGCTCAGGTAACACGAAACACCCACTTAATTTATGATGCCATTTAAAATAAAAAGTAAATGTGTATTTGATTGTTTGTTATATTGTGGTCGGTCTAGCTATGTCTCCTTTTAGGGTCTCTCCTCTTAGGGTTTAGGTTTTTTTTTTTTTTTTTTTGGTAAAGGGGACGGTACCCCGGCAAAATTTTATTAAAATTTATAAAAAGAAAAATCATGCAATGGTTATACCCATTGAACTTATACGTAAATATTGCATTACCAAAACACACTTTGGGAATAAAACTAAAAGCGAAACAAAATGTCTAGCTATAGTTTTAATACAATACCAACTAAACAAAGAAACAAAACATATGCTATTCTTCTTAACCTGCAAAATAGAAAAACACAAACACATAAAATAATAATAAGAGTTGATTACATAAATCGTCCCTATGGTTTACCTAAAATTATGGATTTCGTCTCTAAGTTTAAAAAGTTGCATAAATCGTCCAAGTTTTGAAATTAATTAATCTTTTCGTCCCTAATTTCTAATTTGCACCCGTAATTTAGGGACCAAATCCGTAATTGAGGACAAACTTTAGGGACGAAATCCGTAATTGAAGCAAATCTTAGGGACGAAAAAGGTAATTAGTTTCTAAAAGTGGACGACTTATGCAACTTTTTAAACTTAGGGACGAAATCCATAATTTGAAATAAATCTTAGGGACGATTTTTGTAATTAACTTTAATAATAATAATAAACAATAAGGATATCATCAGTGTTTGCCTTGTATCTCTTGGGCTGGATCTTGGGCTTCACATGGGCTTGATCTTCAAAAGCTTGGACTTCAACTTGGGCTTAAGCAATAAACTCGTGGGCTACTACAACAATAAGCTTTTAGACTCCTTTTAACCTTACAAATCTTTAACAAAGCAATCTTGAAACAACAACTAAAATCTTCAAAGTCTTCAATGCCAAATGAACTTTTCAAAACACATTCCTTACACCAAAGATCTTTATAGTAATAAAGAATACCCAGCCTCTTAATTCTCCAAATATTATTCCCCAACTTAATCTTAACCAAAGAAAACCAAAACCATAATCCAATAAATCCAAAGATTTCCCTTTGTGAAAAGAAAAATGAGTTGACTAAAAAAAGTCAACCTATAGAAAGGGACGATGTAATTACCATGCATCCAATCATTATGGAATAGGAATAGACTAGCCATTATCTCATCAATCAAATTGACCAACCTAAAACATATCCAACCAAAATCTTTAAAAAAAATTGCAACTGTCAATATGGATTTTACTAGAATACTTCGACACAACAAAAGAGCCAAAACCCATTCCAAATAGTCTTCAAAACAACCAATACCATTAACCATATAACCCTTAATACTCTCAATTCCCACATCAAAATCAATATACCTTCTCCACCCATCCAAACCATCCAACGTAACTACCAAGAAGGAAAAACACAAAACTTCTCTCAATAAAATGGATAGGCCTATCATTATCTCATCAATCAAATTGATAGACCTTATTATTCATCCATAAAATAAAAGTACTCACTAGTAAAAATCGAACATCAAACAGTTGACCAAACAAAGTCACAGATACTTGAACCCAACAAATTAATTACACCAATACCCCTGCCAATGAATAAAATTCATAAAACAAACAACACCCAAATTCTCACCAAACCACTTGACATGCCATTTAAGCCTTCCAAATATATATCTTCTTTGAACCATATCAATAAAAATTTCACCATTAAAATAACCACCATAATACCCAATATACCCATACCCGCAATAGTTGTTATCATCATCATATAAATCCTCTCAAAACAAAGTAAATTTGAAAATAAACCCAACATCACCATATGCACGTTAACACACCAAAAACCACCAACATACTCCATATTCATGCCACCAATGAAATTCCAACTCAACCCATTAAAGACCCATCTCTCCAACACCCATTTCAAACGCCAATACTTGTACCAAAATTCCTCTAACCACTTAATCCTCCAAAAAACATTCCCCAAACTACCCTTAATTAAATGGAGTCTAAAACCAATAATTCTCAAACAACTTCCACTGCTCAGTGCAATAAAAATACAGTTGACTTAGACAAGTCAAACTATAGACATTATCATCAAAATTACCAAACCGCAAGAACCTAAAATTCTGAAAATGCCAAACATAATAAGGATAGGCTAGCCATTATCTCATCAATCAAATTGGCCAACCCAAAAAAAAATCCAACCAAAATCTTCAAAAAAACAGCAATTGTCAATATGGATTTTACCATAATGCATGTGATAATCCAATTCTTCCACAGCAAATAAAAGATCCAAAATCCATTCCAAAAAGTCTTCAAAACAACCAAAACCAATAACACCATAACCCCTAAACCTCCCAATTCCCTCGTAAAGACCAATATACCTCCTCCACCATCCACACCTTCCATCTTAACATCCAATAAAGAATACCACCAAACTCCCCTCAATAAATTGGATAGGCCTCTCATTATCTCATCAATCAAATTGATAGACCCTTTATTCATCCATGAATTAACTCTACCCAACCAAAGATACGATGTTAGTATAAGAGTAAGTCGACCGTCCCACTCTGAAAGCGGAACAGAGTGTCACACTTTTAGACCAAGAAGATTCGTTTTAGTATAAAACCGTTTACTTGACATTGAAAATTTAATATCAGACTAAGACGAGTCGTCTTAATCTCAAAAGGTATACTTTCCAATAGGATTCAGAATAATCGTTGTAATACTATTAAAAGGAAATATTAACAATAAATAAAAGACCAAAACGGATCATGGTGCCGATTGGAATCGGATTAAATATTAAATAAAGAAAATTTTAAAAGTTAGTCAAACCCAGTGAAAAAAATTGAGAGTTAAAGATACCTGATGTGAGTAAGGTCAAGCTGTCCCACTCTAAAAGCGGAACATAGTGTCACACATTTCGACCAAGACGAGTCGTTTTAGTATAAAACCGGGTACTTGACTTTAAAAATCTAATGATAGACTAAGACGAGTCGTCTTAAAAAATACGTACTCATATAAACTCGAGGTATTTCAATATATAAAAATATGTACTTTTACATACATATAGAGTATATTTACAATATATTTTATATATACTTAAAATGGTGTGTTAAGACCTTTGAATCATGTATCTCTCATATATTCAAGTTGTATCCCCGTTTACCCGAAATAGCATCCTACTTTGCTAATATTGCTAAATTCCTATATTTTCCTTCATTTGAGTTTATGACTTACTATATACATCCAATATGGTATGTCTAGGCTACTGGAACTTGTATTGGTCATGTGGAACTCATAGTTTCCGGTTTTGTCCACTTTTACTCATTATAGCATTGTACTTTGCTATTTTCACCAAAATGACCATTTTGGCTACTTTCTCATTATAGCATTGTACTCTGCTATTTTCACCAAAATGACCAGTTTGGATACTTTCTCATTATAGCATTGTACTTTTCTATTTTCACCAAAATAACCATTTTGGCTACTTTGGTCAAACTTGTGTACTTCGACACCTTAACTAACCTTGACTTGAGCATATCTGAACCATTTTACCTCTATAGTACAATAAGCATATTATACACATGTTACAAATTTAATACATACAAGACAAGTTTCATAAAATTTTTAAAAGCATAATACAGAACAAAAACACGGATGTTGCACATTACATGTTTAAGCAACCAACCTATTTTTTTCTTACAATGCTACTTATTTGAAAGAAAGTATTTTTCATAACCACGACATGAAATTAGCAAAATTGTTTGTAATTGGAAATATTGCTATTAGAAACTGACAACAAATCACCAAAGTAATGTCATAAGCTCCTAAGTAATTAACCTGGAGTAAAAATGTGTCGGTCTTCCAACTTACGATCTCCAGCTATGTAATTCACTTTACTCTTAATTGCCAGTTTTCCTCTAACAGATTTTGCTATCCTCTGTCCGTCTCTCAAAACACTTTCGTCCCTTTTCTTCCTTTTCCTCCTTCCCTTCACAGGGATTTTCTTATCTTCCTTCTCCGTATCTCTTTTTATTTTCTTCATTCAAATCTCCCTTTTCTCCTTCCCTTTCCTCAGGGCCACTGTCAAGATTAGAATTGTTTTCTTTTTCACTTTCTTTCTCAGATTCTCCTGCTTCTCCGCCATTGTCATTGTTTGCACTTTCGTCTTCAAAATTATTATCATATAAGGGGGAGGTCATTATCTTCCTTCCTTCTCTGTATCTCTCTTTTTTCTTCATTCAAATCTCCCTTTTCTCATTCACTTTTCTCAGGGCCACTGTCAAGATTTGAATTGTTTTCTTTTTCACTTTCCTTCTCAGATTCTCCTGCTTCTCCGCCATTGTCATTGTTTGCACTTTCGTCTTCAAAATTATTATCATATAAGGGGGGGAGGTCATCAGAATTATCATAATAGATGGGTTCATCTTCTTCCGTCTCAGATTCTTCTCTTATTACATTGCCTTCTTGATTCACATGTCCTACATCTTCTTTTTCAATGCCTTTCTTCTTCTTTTCCGAATCTATATAATCTTGTAATTTCATGGAATCATCGACTTCGTCGTCAGATTCTTCTTCTGCTATCATTGGATCTAAAATATTGCTGTTTTTGTCGGGAAGAGGTGGAAGTTCAAAAGCATTACTTATGTCCCTAATGCAATTGTCTTCATCATACCTAGAGTCTTCCCACAGCGTTATGTAGTTGGCATATTTATGTGGGTAGCGTCTTTCGGTAGTTCCCCGAGATGACACCGGCGTGACAGGTTCCTTCTCTTCTATATCTGCAATATTATTGATCTGAAGTTGGTGTGCGCTCTTTTCTGGCTGATGATATAATAGTATATCAAACTGGAACATAATTGTCCTAGGAAAAAATATTCTTTGGCGCCGATATGACTCGTAAGCTTCATATTGTGTCCACAATATATCCTGAAATATTACCCAAAATTAGTTGTTTAACAAATAACTTAAATTACCTCACATTGATAATGGTATGTAACAAAAACATACCTAAACCACCAAGCTATCACAGATTTCTGTCAACTCGTTTGAAAAATCCGATATTGTGACCTTACCTGGACCCACCATGAGTGGGCACCAATGATAGTGGAGAGGGAACCTTTTCTCTCCCTCATAATATGAGCCCTGTCTCCCCAAATTCAAATAAGCATTCCTGATTTTCGGAATTCTTTCGAAGAAAAACAAATACAGGTGAAATAGGTTAAATGATTAATTAGTCAGAAAAATAGTTTCTAAAATTAAGTCATTTTGAGTTTAAGTCATTTTGAGTTTAGAGAATACCTCCAAGATCCATGTTGGTCCCTTGACATTACCTCTGTCAAGGGATAAGTTGTGAGTCAACTGAACATGGGCGGCAGCACCCCAAGCAAAACCATTTAACTTTGATGGGCTCAGATTAACAAGGAAATTTAGCAAGTAGGCTGGAAAGTATGTACTTGCATCACAATTTGGAAGTATTATACTTCCAATAAGGTACAGTAGATAAGCTCGTACATAAAAATCAAGTTGAACCTCAGATGTGTTCTTCGGAACTTCTTCAAATCTTTGTCGTAGCCATTTCTTTCTAATCATCATTGTCTTGCCCTTAACTACATGATCATCACACTCCCCTAAATATTTGATCATCACAAATAATTGGCTCCCCGTCAACAGGAAGCCCTGTTATATAATATACATCTTCCAACCCCAAATACAAGTTAATGTTCTTATCACGGCCAAATGTGAAAATTTTATTATCATGGTCGTAACATGATCTCATGAACTCTGAAAATCTAATCTGTGTGTGTAAGGTGTAATTTTAGAAATCTTTCTAAAACAAGTTCCTTTAAGTCTATCTTTAACCCTAGAATTCAATTTCCAAAAATTACAAGATGAGTGAATATACTATATACGAGTAAGACGAACCGTCCCACTCTAAAACTGGAACGTGTGACAAACTGTTGCAGTTTTAGAGTGGGACGGTTCGTCTTACTCGTCTTGGTCTAAACGTATTAGTTTATAGTATATTCACTCATCTTGTTATTTTTGGAAATGGAATTCTAGGGTTAAAGATAGACTTAAAGGAACTTGTTTTAGAAAGATTTCTGAAATTACACCTTACACACATAGATTAGATTTTCAGACGTTAATGAGATCATGTTATGACCATGATAATAAAATTTTCACATTTGGCCGTGATAAGAACATTCACTTGTATTTGGGGTTGGAAGATGTATATAACAGGGCTTCCTGTTGACGGGGAGCCAATTATTTGTGATGATCAAAACACCAAAGACCTTTACAGGAGATATTTAGGGGAGTGTGATGATCATGTAGTTAAGGGCAAGACAATGATGATTAGAAAGAAATGGCTGCTACAAAGATTTGAAGAAGTTCCGGAGAACACATTTGAGGTTCAACTTGATTTTTATGTACGAGCTTATCTACTATACCTTATTGGAAGTATAATACTTCCAAATTGTGATGCAAGTACATACTTTCCAGCCTACTTGCTAAATTTCCTCGTTAATCTGAGCCCATCAAAGTTAAAAGGTTTTGCTTGGGGTGCTGCCGCCCATGTTCAGTTGACTCACAACTTATCTCTGTCAAGGGACCAACATGGATCTTTGAGGTATTCTCTAAACTCAAAATGACTTAATTTTAGAAACTATTTTTCTGACCAATTAATCATTTAACTGATTTCATCTGTAGTTGTTTTTCTTCGAAAGAATTCCTAAAATCAGGAATGCTTATTTGAATTTGGGGAGACAGGGCTCATATTATGAAGGAGAGAAAAGGTTCCCTTTCCACTATCATTGTTGCCCAATCATGGTGGGTCCAGGTAAGGTCACAATATCGGATTTTTCAAACGAGTTGACAGAAATCCGTGATAGCTTGGTGGTTGAGGTATGTTTTTGTTACATACCATTATCAATGTGAGGTAGTTTAAGTTATTTGTTAAACAACTAATTTTGGGTAATATTTCAGGATATAGTGTGGACACCATATGAAGCTTACGAGTCATATCGGCGCCAAAGAATATTTTTTCTAGGACAATTATGTTCCAGTTTGATATACTATTATATCATCAGCCAGAAAAGGGCGCACACCAACTTCAGATCAATAATTTTGCAGATATAGAGGAGAAGGAACATGTCAGGCCGGTGTCATCTCGGGGAACTACTGAAAGACGCTACCCACATAAATATGCCAAGTACATAACGCTGTGGGAAGACTCTAGGTATGATGAAGACAATTGCATTAGGGACATAAGTAATGCTTTTGAACTTCCACCTTTTCCCGACAAAAACAGCAATATTTTAGATCCAATGATAGCAGAAGAAGTCTGATGACCAAGTCGATGATTCCATGAAATTACAAGATTATATAGATTCGGAAAAGAAGAAGAAAGGCATTGAAAAAGAAGATGTAGGAAATGTGAATCAAGAAGGCAGTGTAATAAGAGAAGAATCTGAGACGGAAGATGAACCCATCTATTATGATAATTTTTCTGATGACCTTCCCCCCTTATATGATAATAATTTTGAAGACGAAAGTGCAAACAATGACAATGACGGAGAAGCAGGAGAAAAGGGAGATTTGATTGAAGAAAAAAAAAAGAGATACGGAGAAGGAAGATAAGAAAATCCCTGTGTTGGTTCATTGTTGTGTAAGCCATGTCTATAGTTGTCTAAGCAATTAACAGGAAAAATCTAAGATTTCTGATTTCGGACAAATGATCCATGTCTCCATGTGATTTAAATTTGCATGAATGTGTTTCTTTTAGCACTACATTGCTATTTCCACATCACGAATAAAAGTACGGCGTCATCTGTTCGTATATATACATATGTTGCAGATAATGAAAAAAAAAAAGATTGTCATGATACAAACGATTGTCATGGTACAACACAAACAATCCATCACAGCTAAAACAAACAATACATCACCGCCTTACCTTGCGCTTACCTTACGGGTGAGGTGAGAATCGTATGCTTGTTTATAGAGTTCCTTGTGTGTATGGGCAGGATCGTGATGCTTGCGAGTTCCGTATGTTGGTCACGTCTTCTTGGTTCTCTTCCGGGTCAATTACCCCAACATTGCATTCGAGTCAATCTCAGTCACAATCAATAGGGTCCTCTTCCGGTGGCAGAAGAAGCAATGCTGCTGCTGCTCTATTTGAAAAGTTTGAAGGCATTGACCTGGATGGAAGGAAAGGGGAATACGATTCAGACGATTGCATTCATGCCGACCCATTTGAAGATGACCCGACCGATTCCGAAGCCCGTTGGAGCCCATAAAGACCCGACCGATTCCGAAGCCCGTTGAAGCCCGTAAATTTGATAAAAATTTGATTTGTGATCTGTTACAACTATTTACTACATACTTTATTAAATTAATAAATTATATGAAGACGTTTCTAAGTGCTGATCAGTATGAACCCACATCAGTATGATGATTTCATGCTGAGCGGTTGAGTCAATCATCAGTAGAATAGTCTTCTCATACTGATCAGTAGGCACGTTATGACTTGTATATTTTCAGCTGATCAGTAGGAAAGTCTTTGCAACATGACAAAACTTTCTAAGTTGTTTCCACAACTGATCAGTAGAAACTCTCAGTAGTTACTAAGTTACATTATAAGGTAAAATGTTGTTTATCTTCATCAAACAAATCAAGTTTTCATTAAGAATCGAATTCTAGAACCTAAAAATCGATTTAGGGTTCTTGAAAATCAAACTTGATAAAACTTGAAATTGGTTGAGGTCTTTTGATATAATGACGGGTTTGCAGTAAAAATTATGTGTTGGTTCATTGTTGTGTAAGCCATGTCTATAGTTGTCTAAGCAATTAACAGGAAAAATCTAAGATTTCTGATTTCGAACAAATGATCCATGTCTCCATTTGATTTAAATTTGCATGAATGTGTTTCCTTCAGCACTACATTGCTATTTCCACATCACGAATAAAAGTACGGCGTCATCTGTTTGTATATATACATATGTTGCAGATAATGAAAAAAAAAAGATTGTCATGATACAAACGATTGTCATGGTACAACACAAACAATCCATCACAGCTAAAACAAACAATACATCACCGCCTTACCTTGCGCTTCCCTCCCTCTGCTTCCTCTTGATCTTCCTGTCCTCCTTGTTAACGTGGCCTAAACCAGCTTCCGAGATCGCGCTCTGGTCACTCTTGGTTCACCCCCAATCTCCTTTTGATATTCTTTCTTCTTTCGTTTCCGTTTTGGTGGAGATCCATGTGAAGATTCAGCTTGACTCGTAACTTCTGCCAAAGTCTCATCAATGTTCTTATCTTCCTGAGCAGTAGCTTGACTCGTAACTTTTGTCAAAGTCTCATCAATGTCGATTAGATCTTTAAGGTTTATTGGGTTGTTTTTATTCAAAATATACTCACGGAATTTCAGTATGTCTCTCACAATTTTATTCACCAAGGGCTGCGAATATCCTATTAAAGCACTCTGACGAGCATAGTCTTGCTGTAAATAGGGGGAAAAGCAGTTAAAAGAAGAATATTTTTTTAGATGTTACTAAGCAGAGCTGGGTTCACTAATCTCCCATTTCAATTTGAACTTTTCTATATGTTCTTCTTCATGAGGTACAACTGCATAAACATAGAACAAATTATAAATTGTCGCCTATATTTGAACTCTACCATATAAAATTAATCAAACTAAGCTGCAAGAAAAAGGTGCATCCCCCTATAAACTTCGTCGTCGTTTTCCCATCATGTCTACCTTTTAAGATACCTTTTAAGAGAGCATTTATAGCCAAAGTCGCCGAAGGTTGACTCTTGAGAGCATTGACATCATTCACGTGACGAAGCATTCTCTGTTCCAAAGTAGTACGCTTTGGGGGGCAAACAATATAGAGCATTGCTATAAGCGCAAATGCTCTCTTGATGTGATTTTCGTCCTCGTTTACATCTTTGAGTACACTTTTCACCATAGTCATGCTAATATCTCCCCGCTTACCTTTATCGGAAATGGGGCAAAATTTCTCAACTATGCTATCATCTATATCCTGGTTATCTGAAATAGGTGCCATCTCCACTATCCCCATTAGTCTCGAGAAGTCTTCCTTTTTAATAACCTCCATGTCTTCCTTCTGTGTCTCCTTAGACAATTGTAAATGCATATCATCTTGAAGACAGTGTGATAGAATTATGCTTACTTCTTTCACTTGCAACTTTTTATTCTTCAGATTCAGAAAATGTGCAAACGGGCTGTCCCCCAACTTATTTTTATTAATCGGTGGTCTCTCATCCAAAAATTTAATAAAATGGTTTACATTACATATTGAGGGATAACCCATTGGCTTCTTTTGCCCCGCCTCTACCTCACCTGCAAATTTCTGTTCGTCTTGATCAGTCCACTGTTCATAGTCCGCCTTTACATCACTAGCAAGTCCGCTCTTGCCCTTCTTTTTCATGTCAATCCTAAGTAACGTCAAATTTAGTATGTTAAAATTAACTTCTTCCTGTTTTCCTTTTACAGAAACTATATAAACCAAATTTATTTCAAAATCAAATTTAGCATGATTTTGAAATAAATTTGGTTTATATAGTTTCTGTAAAAGGAAAACAGGAAGAATGGTTAAATTTGATGTTACTTAGGATTGACATGAAAAAGAAGGACAAGAGCGGACTTGCTCGTGATGTAAAGGCGGACTATGAACAGTGGACTGATCAAGACGAACAGAAATCTGCAGGTGAGGTAGAGGCTGGGCAAAAGAAGCCAATGGGTTATCGCTCAATATGTGATGTAAACCATTTTATTAAATTTTTGGATGAGATACCACCGATTAATAAAAATAAGTTGGGGGACAGCCCGTTTGCACATTTTCTGAATATGAAGAATAAAAAGCTGCAAGTGAAAGAAGTAAGCATAATTCTATCACACTGTCTTCAAGATGATATGCTTTTACAATTGTCTAAGGGGACACAGAAGGAAGACATTGAGGTTATTAAAAAGGAAGACTTCTCGAGACTAATGGGGATAGTGGAGATGGAACCTATTTCAGATAACCAGGATATAGATGATAGCATAGTTGAGAAATTTTGCCCCATTTCCGATAAAGGTAAGCGGGGAGATATTAGCATGACTATGGTGAAAAGTGTACTCAAAGATGTAAACGAGGACGAAAATCACATCAAGAGAGCATTTGCGCTTATAGCAATGCTCTATATTGTTTGCCCCCAAAGCGTACTACTTTGGAACAGAGAATGCTTCGTCACGTGAATGATGTCAATGCTCTCAAGAGTCAACCTTGGGCGACTTTGGCTATAAATGCTCTCTTAAAAGGTAGACATGATGGGAAAACGACGACGAAGTTTATAGGGGGATGCACCTTTTTCTTGCAGGTTAGTTTGATTAATTTTATATGGTAGAGTTCAAATATAGGCGACAATTTATAATTTGTTCTATGTTTATGCAGTTGTACCTCATGAAGAAGCAAGATGACGGGTGTAACTGTTGACCATTGATGAAGAACATATAGAAAAGTTAAAATTGAAATGGGAGGTTAGTGAACCCAGCTCTGCTTAGTAACATCTAAAAAAATATTCTTCTTTTAACTGCTTTTCCCCCTATTTACAGCAAGACTATGCTCGTCAGAGTGCTTTAATAGGATATTCGCAGCCCTTGGTGAATAAAGTTGTGAGAGACATACTGAAATTCCGTGAGTATATTTTGAATAAAAACAACCCAATAAACCTTAAAGATCTAATCGACATTGATGAGACTTCGGCAAAAGTTACGAGTCAAGCTGCTGCTCAGGAAGATAAGAACATTGATGAGACTTTGGCAGAAGTTACGAGTCAAGCTGAATCTTCACATGGATCTCCACCAAAACGGAAACGAAAGAAGAAAGAATATCAAAAGGAGATTGGGGGTGAACCAAGAGTGACCAGAGCGCGATCTCGGAAACTGGTTTAGGCCACGTTAACAAGGAGGACAGGAAAATCAAGAGGAAGCAGAGGGAGGGAAGCGCAAGGTAAGGCGGTGATGTATTGTTTGTTTTAGCTGTGATGGATTGTTTGTGTTGTACCATGACAATCGTTTGTATCATGACAATATTTTTTTTTTCATTATCTGCAACATATGTATATATACAAACAAATGACGCCGTACTTGTATTCGTGATGTGGAAATAGCAATGTAGTGCTGAACACATTCATGCAAATTTAAATCACATGGAGACATGGATCATTTTTCCGAAATCAGAAATCTTCGATTTTTCTTGTTAATTGCTTAGACAACTATAGACATGGCTTACACAACAATGAACCAACACATAATTTTACTGCAAACCCGTCATTATATCAAAAGACCTCGACCAATTTCAAGTTTTATCAAGTTTTGATTTTCAAGAACCCTAAATCGATTTTTAGGTTCTAGAATTCGATTCTTAATGAAACCTTGATTTGTTTGATGAAGATAAACAACATTTTACCTTATGATGTAACTTAGTAACTACTGAGAGTTTCTACTGGTCAGTTGTGGAAACAACTTAGAAAGTTTTGTCATGTTGCAAAGACTTTCTACTGATCAGATGAAATATACAAGTCATAACGTGCCTACTGATCAGTATGAGAAGACTATTCTACTGAAGCAAAGGAAAGGATCTACTGACAGCATGAAATCTACATACTGATGTGGGTTCATACTGATCAGCACTTAGAAACGTCTTCATATAATTTATTTATTTAATAAAGTATGTAGTAAATAGTTGTAACAGATCACAAATCAAATTTTTATCAAATTTACGGGCTTCAACGGGCTTCGGAATCGGTCGGGTCATCTTCAAATGGGTCGGCATGAATGCAATCGTCTGAATCGTATTCCCCTTTCCTTCCATCCAGGTCAATGCCTTCAAACTTTTCAAATAGAGCAGCAGCAGCATTGCTTCTTCTGCCACCGGAAGAGGACCCTATTGATTGTGACTGAGATTGACTCGAACGCAATGTTGGGGTAATTGACCCGGAAGAGGACCAAGAAGACGTGACCAACATACGGAATTCGCAAGCATCACGATCCTGCCCATACACACAAGGAACTCTATAAACAAGCATACGATTCTCACCCGTAAGGTAAGCGCAAGGTAAGGCGGTGATGTATTGTTTGTTTTAGCTGTGATGGATTGTTTGTGTTGTACCATGACAATCGTTTGTATCATGACAATCTTTTTTTTTTTTCATTATCTGCAACATATGTATATAAACAAACAGATGACGCCGTACTTTTATTCGTGATGTGGAAATAGCAATGTAGTGTTGAAGGAAACACATTCATGCAAATTTAAATCACATGGAGACATGGATCATTTGTCCGAAATCAGAAATCTTAGATTTTTTCTGTTAATTGCTTAGACAACTATAGACATGGCTTACACAACAATGAACCAACACAGGGATTTTCTTATCTTCCTTCTCCGTATCTCTTTTTTTTTCTTCATTCAAATCTCCCTTTTCTCCTTCACTTTCCTCAGGGCCACTGTCAAGATTAGAATTGTTTTCTTTTTCACTTTCCTTCTCAGATTCTCCTGCTTCTCCGTCATTGTCATTGTTTGCACTTTCGTCTTCAAAATTATTATCATATAAGGGGGGAAGGTCATCAGAATTATCATAATAGATGGGTTCATCTTCCGTCTCAGATTCTTCTCTTATTACACTGCCTTCTTGATTCACATGTCCTACATCTTCTTTTTCAATGCCTTTCTTCTTCTTTTCCGAATCTATATAATCTTGTAATTTCATGGAATTATCAACTTGGTCATCAGACTTCTTCTGCTATCATTGGATCTAAAATATTGCTGTTTTTGTCGGGAAGAGGTGGAAGTTCAAAAGCATTACTTATGTCCCTAATGCAATTGTCTTCATCATACCTAGAGTCTTCCCACAGCGTTATGTACTTGGCATATTTATGTGGGTAGCGTCTTTCGGTAGTTCCCCGAGATGACACCGGCCTGACAGGTTCCTTCTCCTCTATATCTGCAAGATTATTGATCTGAAGTTGGTGTGCGCCCTTTTCTGGCTGATGATATAATAGTATATCAAACTGGAACATAATTGTCCTAGAAAAAATATTCTTTGGCGCCGATATGACTCGTAAGCTTCATATGGTGTCCACACTATATCTTGAAATATTACCCAAAATTAGTTGTTTAACAAATAACTTAAACTACCTCACATTGATAATGGTATGTAACAAAAACATACCTCAACCACCAAGCTATCACGGATTTCTGTCAACTCGTTTGAAAAATCCGATATTGTGACCTTACTTGGACCCACCATGAGTGGGCACCAATGATAGTGGAGAGGGAACCTTTTCTCTCCTTCATAATATGAGCCATGTCTCCCCAAATTCAAATAAGCATCCTTATTTTAGGAATTCTTTCGAAGAAAAACAACTACAGGTGAAATCAGAAATCAGTTAAATGATTAATTAGTCAGAAAAATAGTTTCTAAAATTAAGTCATTTTGAGTTTAGAGAATACCTCCAAGATCCATGTTGGTCCCTTGACAGAGTTAAGTTGTGAGTCAACTGAACATGGGCGGCAGCACCCCAAGCAAAACCTTTTAACTTTGATGGGCTCAGATTAACGAGGAAATTTAGCAAGTAGGCTGGAAAGTATGTACTTGCATCACAATTTGGAAGTATTATACTTCCAATAAGGTATAGTAGATAAGCTCGTACATAAAAATCAAGTTGAACCTCAAATGTGTTCTCCGGAACTTCTTCAAATCTTTGTCGCAGTCATTTCTTTCTAATCATCATTGTCTTGCCCTTAACTACATGATCATCACACTCCCCTAAATATCTCCTGTAAAGGTCTTTT
>CAJVGC010000591.1:55187040-55218222 GCA_910822075.1 Senecio squalidus
TTTGTTCATACTTAATCGATATAATGTATTAGATGCTCACGTTATAATGTATTAGACTGATGACCACGTAATTTTGGAGTTGAGAGGGATTTTAGTGATTGCACTTAAAACATATGGACTTGCAATGAAAACAACAAACCAGATATTTGGTAAACAAACTATACATAAATATAATACATGTAAAATGGTTCATAGATCTGTAGCGTAGAAGATAGATCTGTAGCGTAGAAGATTACGAGGTATCGTAGGGTTGTCTAAGTGTGAATATGTTATTAAAATATGAATATGGTTAGGTCTACATGATATCTATTACATGTAACATATATTCCACGAGATGAACCACAAATGACTAGAAACCATTATAGCAAATATTATGACCAGAATAATTGAACTAGAAACTATCACTGCATAAGGTTTTTTTATGGTTCAAAACGTCGTTCAAGAATCTCTTGTTGAGTAATTCTTTTTATCTTCGAAGGGTCGACTAGAATCTAATACCCTCGATGTATATAACATGTGATGAACGGAAAACTAAAAAAAAAATTATCTCTAAGGACCAACTTAACTTCCCTTAACGGTCGAGTTGTCCTCCTACATCACTATAGATTATTATAGTGTACCCAAAAATAAATACTTCTTTTTGGGGTACAAAAGGTTAAACGAGAAAAATTTTACATGTGATATATAAAGAAACCTTTTTGTGGTGATGCATTAATGAATTTATGTATGACATCGTGAATAGCTAGAGGAGCATCGAAAATATACGTATAGTATTCTATAAATCGTTCCAACAACGTAGTATGAGTATTTTATGTTTGAATAGGTAGACAAGAAACGTTATTGGCCCTCAATATAGATAATTAGAGGGAGGCACTAGAAAGTGTTATATCTAACATATGGATCACGAGACGGATTAGACACTACTGGAAACTGTAGCCGCAAAATTATTTTATGAAAATTAACTTCATCGCCGCCGCATAGCGCGGGCTCTATACTAGTATATATATATATATATATATATATATATATATATATATATATATATATATATATATATATATATATATATATTCTTAGGGTTTAAGAGTTCGAAAGTATTTAAAACTCCAGAAAAACAACAAACTAGAACCCGAAAGGATTATTACAATCGATTTCTACACCTTTAAAAAGTTTTAGTAGAGGTAGTTCTAGGCCTCTTGTTATGCCTTGTTTAAAGGTCTTCCTGTTACTAGTAATACTATCGAGGTTCCTCATATTGAGCGTAAGGAAGATCCATCTTTTTGGTTGGATCATAATGTTCAAGTAACCCTCTTTTCCAGACTTATTATCTTTTATTTTATAACACTAAATTCTACCAAATACTACTTTAATTACCTTATTCTATCGTTTTGGTAATTCAACTTTTTTGGGTCCTCATTTGGTATTGATACTTTGTTTTATCATGTTAATTTGGTAATTCCATTACGTAGCTCACTGTTCCTCGCCGTCGAACAACATCGCCTTCCTCGCCGTTGCTTCAGGTACTCTTCATTATTCATAAGAAAGAGTATATTATATGTAGATACATACTTTTGATGAATCGGTCATTTCGAGCACGATTTGGAAGGTTGAATCATAAAAAGGAAAAATTACTATTACGAACATAATCTTGTATATGTTTCTTGGCAAAGTAAAAGAATGAGAAGATATTTTTTGTTTTGTGTTTTTTACAATATTAGGTCCCATGGTGCTAAGGGTTTCTTTGTATCGTGTTTTGCATGGTATGCCGCTTGAGTGTCCTAGTCTTGTGACCGGTGGGTGTGGTGTATTTGTTGCGGCTTGATTATTCACGATTGATTTGTGGGTGATGCACTTGAAGTCAAATAATGAAGAATATTGAAGACGGAGTCGCTCTCCTTGATAGTGGTTTTATAAACCGTGTCTAGTTGCATTTGGATTGTTATTTAGATATAATTTGATTTACTATTCTGTTTGCTTTGAGTCTTGTAGTTGTTTAGTAGTTGTTATTGCAGTTAGCAGGTGTTGGTAGCATAGTTACATATGATTTCTGTTTATTCATTAGGATTCTGGGCTTGTCTAGAGTTCCTAGTTGCTTCAGTTGTTCTTAAAGAGTGGTTCATCACTACTCTTTTATTTAATAAATTTTCACCAGTGATTATTCATTTTTACCCAAAAAAATTATATGTGACATAACTAACGTGTCAAAACCATAGAATATATTCCGGACCCATTCGGGTGAAACGGGCCAATGCCCTTCCTATGACAATATTTAGGCATTTCATTTTAAAAAAAGAAACTAAACATATCCTTTACAATTTTAGAATCTTTCCGACATCTTTACACATATATACTTGACTGTAATATTCTTTACATTTCCTGTTAATATTTTTTACATGTTCTATTAATATTTTTTACATGTTTAATTAATATTCTTTACTTGTTCTGCTAGTATTCGATCCCCCTGGAGTCTCGAAAAGGTATTTTATGTGAATATTTTACCTTTAATTGTGCAATGTCTTCCTATTCTTTTCTTGCTTCTATGTGTTGCTATTAATGGGAGACATCAAAATGGAGATTTATCAATCAAAAGTGTAGTTTTTTAGGTCCAAAAGGAATATTTTTAACCATAGATTTATCATTTTATTACTCTCAAAATAGAGATTTTATAGATTTATCATTTTATCATATCATTTGAGTGTTCGATGTAGCTCAGAATCGAATGAAGTCGAATCACCCATTCCCATCACACCGTTTTCTCCAAATTGTAGTGTAGTAGGGTATTATGTGGTTTCCAAGTACAAAAAACTATTGATATACTTTTATGTATTCAAAATCGTAAGTATATATAGAGATTTTTGAACTGGCGCGTTACATACTTTAAACGGTGCGTGACAGTGTGTACCTCGTAATTTATACGATTTCGTGCTAATTTAGGAATCTTTGTAGAAGTTAAAAAGTTTTTGGGTCCCATATCTACCATCCCTAATCACCCACCCACCTTATGACAACAAATCTTGTCTAAAGTTTTAATTTAGGTTAATACAAATAACCATAATTTGAACTTTCCTTCATTTATACAGTTCAAATTTCGGTTATATTATTTACCAAAATATGAACTAAAAATTTGGGTTCATATCTACCATCCCTAATCACCCACCCACCCATTCCCATCCTCGTCATTTCATCATATCATTTGAGTGTTCGATGTAGCTCAGAATCGAATGAAATCGAACACCCATTCCCATCACACCGTTTTTTCCATTTGTAGTTTAGTAGTAGGGTATTATGTGGTTTCCAAGTATACAAAACTATTGATATACTTTTATGTATTCAAAATCGTAAGTATTTATAGAGATTTTTGAACTGGCGCGTTACATACTTTAAACGGTGCGTGACAGTGTGTACCTCGTAATCTATACGATATATGCAAATCACTGTTACAGTGTAGGTTCAAATGTTTAACCATAATATGAACTAAACATCAGGTATATTGTTCGGATTAGGGTTATATTATAGAACCAAAATAAAAACTGTATATCATGCCTATCATTCTTGTTTAGGTTCTAAAATTGAACCAACAGGATAACAACAAATCTTGTCTAAAGTTTTAATTTAGGTTATTTATTATAACCATAAATTGAACTTTTATTCCGGTATACAGTTCACATTTCGGTTATATTATTTTACCAAAATATGAACTGAAAATCTTGTCTAAAGTTTTAATTTAGGTTATTAAATATAACCATAAATTGAACTTTGATTCCGGTATACATTTCAAATTTAGGTTATATTATTTTACCAAAATATGAACTAAAAATTTGGGTTCATATCCACCATCCTTAATCACCCACCCACCCACCCATTCCCATCCTCGTCATTTCATCATATCATTTGAGTGTTCGATGTAGCTCAGAATCGAATGAAATCGAATCACCCATTCCCATCACACCGTTTTTTCCATTTGTAGTTTAGTAGTAGGGTATTATGTGGTTTCCAAGTATACAAAACTATTGATATACTTTTATGTATTCAAATTCGAAAGTATATATAGAGATTTTTCAACTGGCGCGTTACATACTTTAAATGGTGCGTGACAGTGTGTACCTCGTAATCTATACGATATATGCAAATCACTGTTACAGTGTAGGTTCAAATGTTTAAATTGAACTTTGATTCCGGTATACAGTTCAAATTTAGGTTATATTATTTTACCAAAATATGAACTGAAAATCTTGCCTAAAGATTTAATTTAGGTTATTAAATATAACCATAAATTGAATTTTGATTCTGGTATACAGTTCAAATTTCGGTTATATTATTTTACCAAAATATGAAATGAAAATATTGTCTAAAGTTTTAATTTAGGTTATTAAATATAACCATGAACTTTGATTCCGGTATACAGTTCAGATTTAGGTTATATTATTTTACCAAAATATGAACTAAAAATTTGGGTGTATATCTACCATCCCTAATCACCCACCCACCCATTCCCATCCTCGTCATTTCATCATATCATTTGAGTGTTCGATGTAGCTCAGAATCGAATGAAATCGAATCACCCATTCCCATCACACCGTTTTTTCCATTTGTAGTTTAGTAGTAGGGTATTATGTGGTTTCCAAGTATACAAAACTATTGATATACTTTTATGTATTCAAAATCGTAAGTATATATAGAGATTAATACGACTTGTCTTAGTCTGATATTAGATTATCAATGTCAAGTACCCGGTTTTACACTAAAACGACTCGTCTTGGTCTAAACGTGTGACACTCTGTTCCACTTTTAGAGTGGGACGGTCGACTTACTCTTATACATCTTTGACTCTCAATTTTTTTCACTGGGTTTGACTAACTTTTAAAATTTTCTTTATTTAATATCTAATCCGATTCCAATCGGCACCATGATCCGGTTTATGTTTATAGTATATTCACTCACATGAATTTTTTTTCACCGAGTGTCGACCATTTATTCAGCTGTCTTATGGGGACCAATTTTGTAATTTTAATCTATAGTCCTCACATTCCCCATCCTTCTTTTCAAATCAAATGGAAAGAAGGATGGAAGAATAGGAAGTGGTTGGTGATACCTAGCCTGAAAAGTGATTTGGTTGGATATTGTGAGACTATTTATTGTTGAGAATATGGTTTTGTGAGTTTGTACTCTTTTGTAGGATGTTTGGTGACTATATTTAAACTTTTTAATTTAAACAAAATTTATACGACGTAACTTAACCTGTAACAAAATTTATATTTAAACAGGTACCCTGGGTGAGTAGGTGGTGGTAAATAAGGAGGCGGTGGATGAGGCTTCCCCGTTGATAGGGAATTTTTCAGAGTTATCACTTTCGAATCGTATTCCTATAGGATGTTTGGTGACTATATTTAAACTTTTTAATTTAAACAAAATTTATACGACGTAACTTAGAGACTAACCTGTAACAAAATTTATATTTAAACTGGTACCCTTGGTGAGGAGGTGGTGGTAAATAAGGAGGCGGTGGATGAGGCTTCCCCGTTGATGGGGAATTTTTCAGAGTTATCACTTTCGAATCGTATTCCTATAGGATGTTTGGAGGGCATGGATCCAGATGGATGATTGGGGATTGCATTTTCAGATGGATTAGGTTCCGTAACTATTTCTTGACGGGGGGGTAATGTCAAAACATGATTGGGGATTGCATTTTCAGCTGTGATGATTGGATCTGATATATCACTGTCTTCGTCGGGATAAGGTGGAAGTTCAAATGTAGTATTCGTGTCCCTAATGCACATGGTCTCAAGATATCTATCATTCCACTTCACAAGGTAATCAACATATGCAGTTAATAACTCTCTTTGTGAATGTCCCCCAGCTGACTTCCCCTTCAAAACTTCCTGCTCCCTCAATGGTTGCAGATTATCAATTCCAAGTTGGCATGCGACATTTTCTGGCTCATGATAACTTATATGATTAAAATTAAACAGAATTGTCCTATAAAAGAAGATCCGTTGACGCCGATATGACTCATAAGTGGCATATGGTTTTAGCTTTATATCCTGAAATATTACCCAAAAATTAGTTTTGTACATATAACTTGCACTACCTCACATTAATAATGGTATGTAACAAAAACATACCGTGACCGCCAAATTGTCTCGGATCGAATCAAGTTCAGCTGTTATGTCCTTTGTCGTAATCTTACCTGGTGCCACCATGCGTGGGCACCGGTCAAAGTGAAGAGGGAACTTTTTCTGTTCCTCAGAAGGTGAGCACTTTGGCACCAGCCCCATCAAATTTGGCACCACGCCCATAAAAACCGTTTCGAGTTTAGAAATTCTTTCCAAGAAAAACACCTACAGTTGAAATAAGTTGAATAATTAATTAGTCAGAAAAAATAGTTTCTAAAATTAAATTATTTCTGAATTTACCTCCAACATCCACGTTGGTCCCTTGACATTCTTTCTCTTATGTAAGGATTTAATCAACAGAACATGGGCAGCAGCGCCCCATGCAACCCCATTTAACTTCGAAGGTGTCAAATCAGTGAGGAATTGTAACCAGTAGACTGGAAAGTTACTACTGTCATCACAATTTGGAAGGATTTTACTTCCAATTAAGATACATTAAATACCCTCGTACATATTTATGAAGTTGAGGCTCGGGTATGTCCTCCGGAACTACCTCAAGTTTCTCTCGCAGCCATGCCTTACTCACCTTCAACTTTGGATCCGTTAATTTTTTTACCTCATATTCCTCTAAATAATCCGTGCACAGCTCCTTAGCATCTATATCATTACAAATAACTGGCACCCCATCAACAGGAATCCCTGAGATGTAGTATACATCCTCCAACCCAAAGTATAATTCAATGTCACGCTTAAGGCCAAAGGTGAAAGTTCTTAACTTTTTATCGTAACACTTTTTGATGAATGTCAGGAAGTCACGTCTCTGTGTGTAACCCGACAGTTCAACAACTTTATTGAAAAATGTTCCTTTTAGCTTATCTTTGACCCTAGGATCCAACTTCCATGGATTCATAATGTCAAAGATTGCTCCTGATTTCTGCATTAATAAATAATACCAAAATGTTACAATACACATTTACTAAACACCAATGCAAAAACAACAATACAAAACAAAACACCATTACCCCTGTCATGGTTTGTATATGTAGGAAGGAGCCAAGCAACAAACCCTGTAAATTCTTTATAATCAAAATATGTACGAGGGTATTTAATGTATCTCTTCCCTCTGTGCCCTTCTGGCCCGTATGAATGGCGGGCTCTCACAGCTTCAAAAGTTTTAAAGTGATTAAGCAGCTCTTCATTCCCCATTCCAAGCCACTAACATAGAATTTCATGCGATCACTTAGTAACAGAAAAATAAAACATAACTAAGTAATGATATTACCTTCTTGGTTTGGTGAACGTAATTCAGTTGGGTGTTCATGATGACCACCATTGGTGGCCAGACGATTTCTTTATCTTTCACTTCCCGCTTTCCATATAATTTTTCGGCTGCTGAAAGTGTAGCTCCCATCCTGACCAATTCTTCTTTCAAAATTTGAGCTGAGATAGGAACAACAGCTGTTGGTGCAGCCAGTTTCAGTGGTTGTTCAGAGTTTGGTGCCAGGTCATCCTCAAGGTAATTTGCTAAGGCGAGATGATGGGTCTTCACTTTGGAATTTCTTTTGGAAGAGCTGCCCACTCCAGGAGCATGTTGATATATATATCTCTGTATTCATATTTTCGTTTCTTTCCATTTATACAGAATGGACACCTGAAGCTACCATCAGGCAATTTAACCTGTAATGCTCCATTCCTCAGTTTCGTTAAGGCTTTATCTTTGTAATCAGTGTACTCTGAATCACTGAAGTCAGACTCTTCACTTGAGTTAAGATCCATCTACCCTGATAACAAACACAGAACACAATCATTTGAAAGGATAACAAATAAGATAAACAAAAGAAAGAAACATATGTTCAAATGTACGAACAATCGTGTACTCTATATCATAAACCATTTCCTACATTCAAACAGAACTCAAAGTACGCAATAAACTACATATCAGTTTTGCATAAAAAAGGGGGTCTCAGCAGCACTGCAGCAAGTGAAGCAGGGTCACAAAGGAGGTACTTTTCTGTAGCTATGAGAAGCTAAACAACAACAATGGATATGAAACTTGTTTCAGAAATCTTCAATTTTTCTTACATTTTGAAAACAGCCAATGACCATATTCGAGCTTGAGGATCAAGATGCGTTGAAACGATGAATTCTAAATGTAGTTTCCTGCAGGGCCATTATATGGGAAAGAAAAGGTCTAGAGTTGCAGGGAAAAGTTGTTTTTCATTCATCAAGAAAGGTACATATATATATATATATATATATATATATCCTACAAAAAGGACTTCGTGCAAATAAGAAAATAAGACCAGGACAAAACTCACAGGACAACATAAATGGAGAATGAAAAGTTATAATATCAAGATCAACCTCACAAATCAGACATTCAAAATATTGAAAATATCAATCTTAATCTCACATATCTCAATATCAACAACATAAATGGAGAGATTGAAGGTCACACAATCTGTTTTAAAGCAAATGGACAACAACATATATGAAAATCGGTTTTGACATCGAGAGTGAAATCGACAATGGAAGCAAAGCCGGTGAAATCGAGAATGAAACTTAGTAACTAACCTGTGAATTCGAGACTTGAAAGTGTATCCGGTTGCGTGAACGAGTGAGGGTGGACTGGTGAAGGAATGGAGCGAAGGTGGACTGCAGGTGGAACGACTGAGCGACGTCAGCCCTTGTGTGTGTGTTGTGTACGCACTTAATCAAAATTGGGATTTAGAAGAAGGGATCGAGGGAACTGAAAAGGTAAACTGTTGACATTTGTGTCGTTTCAGTTGACCCTTGTGTGTGTTGTGATACGCGCTTTAATCAAAATTTGTATAATATTTTTTAAATTTTGTAATTATTTCTCAAACAACCTCCTAATTTCTTCAACTTCACTATTTCTTTCGTAGGAATACGATTCGAAAGTGATAACTCTCTAAGAATTCCCCATCAACGGGGAAGCCTCATCCACCGTCTCCTTATTTACCACCACCTCCTCACCCAGGGTACCTGTTTAAATATAAATTTTGTTACAGATTAGTCTCTAAGTTACGTCGTATAAATTTTGTTTAAATTAAAAGGTTTAATTCGAAAGTGATAACTCTCTAAAAATTCCCCATCAACGGGGAAGCCTCATCCACCGCCTCCTTATTTACCACCACCTGCTCACCAAGGGTACCTGTTTAAATATAAATTTTGTTACAGGTTAGTCTCTAAGTTACGTCGTATAAATTTAGTTTAAATTAAAAGGTTTAAATATAGTCACCAAACATCCTATAGGAATACGATTCGAAAGTGATAACTCTGAAAAATTCCCCATCAACGGGGAAGCCTCATCCACCGCCTCCTTATTTACCACCACCTGCTCACCAAGGGTACCTGTTTAAATATAAATTTTGTTACAGGTTAGTCTCTAAGTTACGTCGTATAAATTTAGTTTAAATTAAAAGGTTTATGATATCGCTCATTTATATGACTATTTATCGCGATATTCATTGTGTTTTGTGTCCCGAACGTAATGGAAAGGCCCTTTTATGCTTATGTTTTGTAAAGTTTTGTGTTAGGATTGAGTTAGGTGTTTTTGGAGCAAAAAGGAGGGATTTTTGGATTTTTAACTTGAAATTGGACAAGGCACTACCACTGGCGACGCATTCATGGAACAACTCAAAGCATTCAGCTCGGAAGCTGGAATGCGCCGCCAGTCCCACCATAGGCGGCGCATTCGACTGCTCGACAGTTACTTGGCAGTTTTAATTATTAATCATGGAAAATGAAGAGGCTATTAACACACCACAAATACTGAACGTTGGAGACACTTAGACATCATCTTTTTCATCATTGTTTCAGTATTTTTCATATCATTGGAAGCTTAGAAACAATCTTTAATTCCGTATTTCATCACAAATTGTTATTTCGATTTCGTTTAGTACTTGGAGACTATTTGGGATCTTGTTACTTACGTTTGGTATTACTCTTTTATCATTTTTATTTTGCAATTGAATCATGACTTTTACATATTTGATTGTTATTGTTACAATTATGAGTAGCTAATTTTCTTGTACGTTTGCTTGGATTATGTGATCGTTTATGTGTTAGGTTTTGGGTGTGAAATTAGAATGATATTTAGAGGTTAATTGGGGATCCGTTTGGGTTAATATCTTAATTATCTTGTTAAAATTGCTTATACTCTTGTTTGGTAATCTAAAAACGGGTATTCGAAAGGAATCCGTAATTTTTACTAAAATAGGAACGAATTAATCGACCGGTCTTTAGTTGATTATAAGTAAATGATATTCGAAAGGAATCATTAACAATAATTTTTACAAGTAGATATTAACACGAACGCTAGCTACTAAATTAAGAGAAATCGGTTTAGGAGTTAGTAAGCTATTCGAAAGGAAACTTATAAATTAATTCTCACATATCGGCTTGAAACTTTATGCACAATTACTTGAGGTGTTAACGGTATTCGAAAGGAATCGTTGCATGGTTAGGTAATTGGAGAAATCCGGTATTCGAAAGGAACTTAGGATTTTACATTAGAAGTTTATCGACATTTTCACACCTAAGAAATAACACATATTCGTAAACAGTCCAAGCAAGCGTCTTTTTATCCATATTTGAATTCTAAAGTATTTTTTTTTACCATTATTATAAGCAAGTCTTCTTAAGACTAAAACCCACTTGTTACTTGTTACGTGTTTTCATAAAACTAAAATTATCAACTATAAATAGTCCCTGTGTTCGAACCCGATATTTGCCAATACTGTTTTACAATTGACAAGGGTACACTGCTCGTGTCGTAATCTAGTAAAGGTTTATTTTCGGAAAACTAGATTTTTCGCATCAAGTTTTTGGCGCCGCTGCCGGGGACTTGATTTAGTTGAAGTTTTTAGTTTCTTGTTTGAATTACTTGTTTGAATATTTTTCACGGGTATTTTGTTTGTTGTTTTGTAATTTTCAGGGTTATTGATTTTGGATGTACACGAGATCCCAAGGGAAACAAGTGCATAGTCCTCTTTCGGATCCGGAGAAACTTTTGAGGAAACGAGGTTTAGGAGCAGTCGCGTTGGTAATTTATAGTGAGAACGAATCTTCCGAGGAGGAAGTCGAGGTAGTTTTTGAAGAAGAAATGGAGGACGGAGAAAATGGTAGACCTATAGTGGAAAACAACCCACCCAATCCTTTTGACATACTGATGATCAATAGGAACCGAATAGTGCCACAAACGAATGGGTCGGCCATTGTAGCACCGGACTTGGGGGCTGATTTTTCGGTTAAAGGGCACCACTTAAAAATGATTCAAGATAGTACTTTTGATGGGCACTTTAAGTCCGACCCGCACAAGCATGTAGCACATTTCATAGAGACATGCAGAATGTTCCGATATGGAGCGGGTCAAGAGGAAAGTGTTATGTTGAGTTTGTTTCCATCGTCTCTCACGGGAGAGGCGAAAACGTGGTTTAATGAATTGGAGCCGGGTACGATTGCAACTTGGAAAGATATGAGAGAGATCTTTGTGACAAGATTTTTCCCACCTATTTTGCGTAGGAAGCTATTGAACCAAATCCGTTCTTTTCAACAATGGGATAACGAGACCATAACGGATGCTTGGATTAGGCTTAAGGAATTGTTAAGGAATTGCCATGGGCACGATTTAGATAATGATGAAGTTATTGATATCTTTTACTATAGTTTGGATAGTCGTTCTCAACACGACTTGGACTTAGCGGGTGGTGGTAGTTTCTTATACAAGTCACCGAATGAGGCGCACCGAATGATGGAAGATCAAGTCCAAGCTCATATTGCTAGGGATCGAGTAACTAGAAATAGGAGAGTAAGGGGAACGGTCAACCAAGTTGAAGAAGGAGGTAGTAGTGGTAGCAACAAGGAAGTGGTGAACGAGATTAAAGCCTTGGGTGATGAAATGAAAAACCGAATGGGTCGTTTGGAAAAAGATGTCCACTTAGTGAAGAATGGTTGCGGGAAATGTGGGGGACCACATTATACGGATGATTGTGAGCCGAAAACCGAAGAAGCCAACTATGCAAACTACGGGTATCAAAACCGGGGCAATAGTGGATATGGAAATTAAAACCGGGGAAATAGAAACGAGGCAAGATTTCAACCCAACCAATCGAAACAAAAGGAGGAGGATAACAAACAGAACTTTGAGGAAATGATGAAAGAGTTTGTTTACTCCCAAAAGGCGACAAACGACTTAATGGCTAACTCAATGAAGGGATTTACCTCGAAATGGGAGCAAAGCCAAAGGAACACGCAAGCCAACATGCAGGACTTGGAACGAAAATTTGAGAGGCTAAGTGAAAAGTTCTCATAACGACCAACGGGTCAAATGCCAAGTTCTACCCAACCAAACCCGAGGCAAAGCCAAAACAATAACGGGGGATCGTCAAACCAAGGGCCGAAGTATATACCACCAAATAATCGTGATGAGCATGTTAATGTGGTTGAGACTCGATCAGGACCTAAGTATGGGGGTATTGGAGAAAAGGGGCTGAATAACAAGAAAAATCAAAACGGTGCTGGAACAAGCACGAATGCGCCGCCAGTGGTTGATAGGCGGCGCATTCCCAGCTCCGAGCTGAATGCGTTGCCTCAAACCCAGGAACTGGCGTCGCCTTATGCCCATAACACCTCGAATGCGCCGCCTGTTGACAATAGGCGCCGCATAGAGCCCGTTGACAGCGATTCGGAGGAAGAGGAAGAGATTGAAATGGAGTCGAAACCCGGGAAGGAACCAATGGTTCCTAGCAAAGACAAGGAGTTAGAAAGTGAAGTGAAGGGGCCGTATAAGCCACATATCCCATACCCACATAGACTTCGAAAAGAAAAGAAAAAGGAACAATACGGTAAATTCATCGAGTTAATGAAAACTGTTAAGATTAATGTTCCTTTAGTTGATCTTATTGCAGGTATGCCGAATTATGCAAAATTCATGAAGGAGCTGGTGAGCGGGAAGGGTGATTACATGGAGAAAATCACCGCGTTCTTAAATGCCGAATGTTCGGCGATTGTGAAGAGGTCTATTCCACCGAAACTTGAAGACCCAGGAAGTTTTCTGTTGACTTGCACTTTTAATGATACTTTTACCTTTAGTGCATTAGCGGATTTAGGGGCAAGCATTAACTTAATGCCCAACTCTATTTACACTAAATTGTCTTCAAATGCTTTAACACCAACACGTATGAGTATAAGATTGGCCGATCGATCTTATCAATATCCATTGGGTATTGCCGAAAATATGCTCATACGGGTTGGAGATTTTCTATATCCCGTAGACTTCGTTATTCTCGAAATGGAGGAGGATGAAAAAGTTTCTCTCATTTTGGGTAGACCATTTTTAAACACCGCGAATGCTATCATCCGGGTTCGGGATACCGAGATTTCTTTGGGTTTGGGTGATGAAAGGGCAACATTTTCTCTAAATCAAGCAATGAAACATTCTTATTCTACTGATGAATCTTGTTTTAGAATTGATGTTATAGATGAAGCAGATTATGATCTCGATTGGGAAGGTATTTTGGAGGAAGAGGCGGAAATGGAAATGTTGAACTCCATTGGCAAAGAAGAGGCGGAAGAAGAGCAAGGATCGAGTGAAGTGAAGTGAAGGAGTTGGTAGTTAACGACGGGGCGAGGATCAAAACATCAATTGAAGACCCCCCAAAGGATTTGGAACTTAAGCAATTACCGGAACATCTAGAGTATGCATTTTTAGATGGTAATTCTAGTCTCCCAATTATTATCTCGTCTTCACTTTTGGAAGACGAGAAAGTTAAATTACTAACGATCCTTAAAAGTCATAAAAAGGCTTTCGCTTGTCGCATTTCTGATATTCCGGGTATAAGTTCTGATTTTTGTAAACATAAAATCAACTTTTTAGATGATGTAAAACCCGTTGTCCAACGACAACGGAGGCTTAACCCGAATATGCAAGATGTGGTCAAAAAGGAAATTGTTAAACTCTTGGATGCAGGTATTATTTACCCGATAGCGGATAGCCCTTGGGTTAGTCCGGTCCATTGTGTACCCAAGAAAGGTGGAATGACCGTTGTACTTAATGAGAAGAACGAGTTGGTACCCACGAGAACCGTAACGGGGTGGAGAGTTTGTATAGATTATAGGAGGTTGAATGAGGCGACACGAAAGGACCATTTTCCATTGCCATTTATGGATCAAATGATAGAGAGGTTGGCGGAAAACGAGTTCTATTGTTTTCTCGACGGTTTTTCGGGATATTTTCAAATTCCAATTGATCCCGAAGACCAAGAGAAAACAACGTTTACTTGTCCTTTCGGTACTTTTGCCTATAGAAGAATGCCATTTGGGTTATGTAATGCACCGGGTACTTTTCGAAGGTGTATGATGGCGATTTTTCAGAATATGGTTGAGAACTCCATGGAAGTTTTTATGGACGATTTTTCGGTATATGGGAGTTCATTTGATGGGTGCTTGGAAAGTTTAGATAAAATGTTAGCACGGTGTGAAGAAACGAATTTGGTGCTTAATTGGGAGAAATGCCATTTCATGGTGAAGGAAGGAATAGTATTGGGGCATAAGATCTCTAAGGCGGGAATTGAGGTGGATAGAGCGAAGATTGAAGTCATAGCAAAGTTACCACCTCCAACGAATGAGAAATCAGTTAGAAGCTTTCTAGGACACGCGGGGTTTTATAGGCGGTTTATTAAGGACTTTTCAAAGATAACTAGGCCGATGACCCGTTTGTTAGAGAAGGATACAAAGTTCGAATTTTCGGAGGATTGTATGAAGGCTTTTGAATTGTTAAAGGAACGGTTGACAAACACCCCGATCTTAGTTTCACCAAATTGGGAATTGCCGTTTGAACTAATGTGTGACGCGAGTAATTTTGCGGTAGGGGCGGTTTTAGGACAAAGAATCGACAAACACTTTCGGCCCATTTATTTTGCTAGCAAGACTCTCAATGAAGCTCAGCAAAATTACACTACTACCGAGAAGGAGTTACTAGCGGTGGTGTTTGCTTTCGATAAATTCAGATCATATTTGGTATTGAGTAAGACGGTGGTGTTCACGGATCATTCGGCACTAAAATTTCTGTTTTCAAAGTTAGATGCGAAGCCGAGATTGATTAGGTGGATATTACTTTTGCAAGAATTTGATGTGGAGATTCAAGATAAGCGGGGTAGAGAAAATGTGGCGGCGGATCATTTGAGCCGTTTGGAAAATCCTAGTCTTGGAGCTTTGAATGAGGAGGATATTCGAGACACCTTTCCGGATGAAAGGTTGGCATTTGTTGGAAAAGTGTTTGGTGAACGGAGTCCTTGGTATGCGGACATAGCCAATTATTTAGCGGGTGGAGTTGTTAGTAGAGAGCTCACCTATCAACAACGGAAAAAGCTATTCTCGGATGCCAAGTATTATTTTTGGGAGGAGCCATTTTTGTTTAGGATGTGTGCCGATGGCATGGTGAGGAGGTGTGTTTAGGGAGCCGATACGAGGAGAATTCTTGATGAATGTCACCATGGTCCAACGGGGGGGGCATTATGGTCCATCGGTGACGGGTAAAAAGGTCTTTGATGCGGGTTTCTATTGGCCTACGATTTTTAAGGAGGCACATACCTTGGTGAGGACATGTGACTCGTGTCAAAGGCAAGGAACAATTACTAGAAGAGACGAGATGCCTCAGCAAGGAATTCAAGTGTGTGAAGTTTTTGACATTTGGGGCATAGATTTCATGGGACCATTTAAACCGTCGAATAGGAATGTTTATATTTTGGTGGTGGTGGATTATGTGTCGAAATGGGTCGAGGCAAAAGCTTTACCTACTAATAATGCTAACGTTGTTATTGACTTTTTACGAAGTTTGTTTTGTAGGTTTGGCATGCCAAAGGCTTTGATTAGCGATCGGGGAACCCATTTTGCAAATGCCCAAATGGAGAAAATTCTGAAGAGATATGGAGTTCAACACCGGTTTTCGACTTCCTACCACCCTCAAACAAGTGGGCAAGTCGAAAAAACTAATCGGGCTATTAAGCGGATTTTAGAGAAGACGGTTCACGACAACCCGTCTTTGTGGTCAAAGAAACTAGATGAAGCGTTATGGGCATTTAGGACCGCTTACAAGACACCAATTGGCACCACTCCATTTAAAATGCTATACGGGAAAACGTGTCATTTGCCCATGGAAATTGAACATAAGGCGTATTGGGCGCTCAAGGAGTGTGGCATGGATTTGATAGCGAGTGGTGAAACCCGATTCTTGCAACTTCACGAGTTAGACGAGTTAAGATGGAACGCATATGAGAATTCCGCTCTTTATAAGGCGAGGACTAAGATGGTTCATGATTTGAGAATTCGACGAAAAGAGTTTAAAGAAGGAGACAAGGTGTTGTTATTCCAATCGAAATACAAGTTCAAAGCACCCAAATTGAAGTCTAAATGGACGGGTCCGTATTTGGTGAAACGGGTCTTCTCGGGTGGTTATGTAGAATTGGAAACGGATGATGGCGGGTCATTCATCGTGAACGGTCAACGAGTAAAAGTCTATCGTGAGGAGGATGAAGAAAATGGAATGACAATGGAGGATGGGTTTCACCCATTCTAAGTGGAGAAGAATACCGAGGAGTCAAGCTAGTGACTCGAGCAAAAAACGAGCATTTGCGGGAGAAACCCCCGGTTTGTTGTATCTTTCATTTTTATTTCATTTTTATTTCCGTTATTTTTTATTTGTGTCGGTTTTATTTTAGGAGTTTGTCGTTTTAGTGTAGTTAGTATCACTTAGCTTAAAAAAAAAAAAAAAAAAAAGGTTAAGAGTCAGGTTCTGAAGTCGGAATGCGCCGCATGTCACCCATTGGCGGCGCATTCGACTGAAAATCAGATATTACTAGGCCGTCAGTTAAAACCACAAACGCATTCCTCTTTTTATTTGGTATACGGCGCAGTAAAAAAAAAAAGGTGAAACACACACACATAACCGAGTTCATCAATTCCTCCATAAATCTTCATTCAAATCACTCAAATCACTTCATGGGGAGAACGGTATGTCGTTTTTAACATCTTTTAACCTTTCAATTTGATTTCAATTTTCAATTAGGGTTCTTAGGTTTAAGTAATTTGGGGAAAACTTAGATTAGGTTAAATTAGTCTCTTAATTGTTAATTAGTTGGTTAATTAGGTTACAATAGGTTGATTACTAGTAGTTTGTGTTTTGATTTCATGATTTTGGGGTTGCTGGTTTACCGTTCTAAAGGGTTGTTGTCGCCAAGCTGAATGCGCCGCCTGTCACCCATTGGCGGCGCATTCCAGCTTCAGAATCTAAGAAAAAAAAAAAAATATTTTGTCTTTCGTTTAGCTTATTACTAACATGTTTGTTTCTTGCTTGGCTTAATGTTTTGTTTGTATAGGGTAAACGTAGGGCAGTAACAGAAGAAGAAGAAGAAGAAGAGGAGGAAGTCGTGTATCGTTTTTAGTTTAATTTCCCTTTTAGTTAGTTGTTTATTTTGATGGAAACATTCGGGGACAATGTGTTATTCAAGTATGGGGGGTTAGTCGGGAAATTAGTTAGTTTTGTCCCCTATATCCATTAAGTTATTTTAGTCCCATTTGAGTCGTTTAGAGTTTAAAAAAAAAAAAAAAAAACGCTTAAATGTAGTTAGGGAAAATGATAGGGGCTTGTATATTTAACTTTATTCCGGTACTTTAACATGAAATTGCTTAGGAACATCTTTAGTTAGTAAAATACTTGTAAATAAGAGTTTAGGTTTTCTAGTTTTAGTTCCTTAAGTTTCCCTGAAAAATTAAAAAGATAGATAATCACTAGATATCCTTAGTACCGAGCCCTTGTAGTCTCTTGCACCCTTTCGGGGGTAGTTGGGGAATCCTAGTATTACTTAAGCCCTTGGAGAATTAGAGGCGAAGAAAAAGGCCATAGGTCTTTCCCGTCGACAAAATAGAAATTGATCCTCACTATACGAAGACTCAAATCCCGTTATTACCGTTCACTTCAAAGAAAAATATAAAAAAATCTATAATATTTGAAGTGAACAAAAGTGAGAGGAAAAGAAAAGATGAAGACTAACCATTCAATTCTCAAGAAAGAAGTACTTAAAAGAAAAATGCTTAGTATATTTTAAGGGTTTCCCCCGAAAGCAAGGCGGTATAGGGGTCGGCTGTTGTAATGGCTGATCGCTCTAACTTCGGTTAGAGAGTGAGGAAAAGGGTGATTATCTTGACATATCTAAACTAGGGAAGAATTAGGAGTTAAAATTGGTAATTGCGGTTCTTGTTTACTTAAGTAATTTAGTAGCTTTAGATGTTTGTAGTCGGTTTTACGATCTAGCAATTTCACGCATATCTTTAATTCTAACACCGGAATTTAGTTAAATGTTTGAGCCCGTGATTCCCTATCTTTTCTTAAGTTGTATGTTTTGTAAACTTGGTAGTAGGTTTGAGTCGGATTTGCTTAGGGACAAGCAAATGCTTAAGTATGGGGGGTTTGATATCGCTCATTTATATGACTATTTATCGCGATATTCATTGTGTTTTGTGTCCCGAACGTAATGGAAAGGCCCTTTTATGCTTATGTTTTGTAAAGTTTTGTGTTAGGATTGAGTTAGGTGTTTTTGGAGCAAAAAGGAGGGATTTTTGGATTTTTAACTTGAAATTGGACAAGGCACTACCACTGGCGACGCATTCATGGAACAACTCAAAGCATTCAGCTCGGAAGCTGGAATGCGCCGCCAGTCCCACCATAGGCGGCGCATTCGACTGCTCGACAGTTACTTGGCTAGTTTTAATTATTAATCATGGAAAATGAAGAGGCTATTAACACACCACAAATACTGAACGTTGGAGACACTTAGACATCATCTTTTTCATCATTGTTTCAGTATTTTTCATATCATTGGAAGCTTAGAAACAATCTTTAATTCCGTATTTCATCTCAAATTGTTATTTCGATTTCGTTTAGTACTTGGAGACTATTTGGGATCTTTCACTTACGTTTGGTATTACTCTTTTATCATTTTTATTTTGCAATTGAATCATGACTTTTACATATTTGATTGTTATTGTTACAATTATGAGTAGCTAATTTTCTTGTACGTTTGCTTGGATTATGTGATCGTTTATGTGTTAGGTTTTGGGTGTGAAATTAGAATGATATTTAGAGGTTAATTGGGGATCCGTTTGGGTTAATATCTTAATTATCTTGTTAAAATTGCTTATACTCTTGTTTGGTAATCTAAAAACGGGTATTCGAAAGGAATCCGTAATTTTTACTAAAATAGGAACGAATTAATCGGCCGGTCTTTAGTTGATTATAAGTAAATGATATTCGAAAGGAATCATTAACAAAAATTTTTACAAGTAGATATTAACACGAACGCTAGCTACTAAATTAAGAGAAATCAGTTTAGGAGTTAGTAAGCTATTCGAAAGGAAGCTTATAAATTAATTCTCACATATCGGCTTGAAACTTTATGCACAATTACTTGAGGTGTTAACGGTATTCGAAAGGAATCGTTGCATGGTTAGGTAATTGGAGAAATCCGGTATTCGAAAGGAACTTAGGATTTTACATTAGAAGTTTATCGACATTTTCACACCTAAGAAATAACACATATTCGTAAACAGTCCAAGCAAGCGTCTTTTTATCCATATTTGAATTCTAAAGTATTTTTTTTACCATTATTATAAGCAAGTCTTCTTAAGACTAAAACCCACTTGTTACTTGTTACGTGTTTTCATAAAACTAAAATTATCAACTATAAATAGTCCCTGTGTTCGAACCCGATATTTGCCAATACTGTTTTACAATTGACAAGGGTACACTGCCCGTGTCGTAATCTAGTAAAGGTTTATTTTCGGAAAACTAGATTTTTCGCATCAGTTTAAATATAGTCACCAAACATCCTATAGGAATACGATTCGAAAGTGATAACTCTGAAAAATTCCCCATCAACGGGGAAGCCTCATCCACCTAGTTTTAGTATCCTCGGCATTGTTGGCAAATCCCTCAACAATTCCGGCAAAATAGTCATTCATATAAGTATTCAAGATATCAAAGTGTCTCATAATAGCTTTTCAAAGTATACAAGTGTTTTCGTAATAGCATTGCGTATCAAATCGTTTTCGTTTAGCATTCAAGTAATAATCGTTTTTCAGCTTAAATAATAGTTAAGCCTAAGACTCGCATTTCACCCCAAAAGTATCAAAAGCGTTTATAAACAGTAGGGGTTTGTAACTCACTGTTTGCGAAGATTACTTGCGTGCTCGGAATTGCTCGAAGGTGCTCGGAATCACCGGAATCCTAGTATAAACCAAGTTTTCGTGTAAGTATATAACTCGTTAGCTTTTAAACTCGTTAGTCAACGAATGGTTTGTTGTTTAAGTGTTATAAGTATGTCCAATAAAATTTGGGCAGCGCTTCCGCGCTATAAAATTTATGTCCAAAATTTCCTATCCACTTTCCCGCTTAATACGATTCATAGAATATCATTATATATCGCTATAATGAATTAGTTATTTAAATACCTCATCTTATCATTCAAAGTACAAATATGTAATATGTTATATTATGTTTATAAACTGTGAAAAGTATTTGTTTCTCGATTTCTCCCTTAATACTTTAAAAAATAAGACTTTTGTGCACAGACTTATTCAGCCGGCGGCTGAATTGCCGAGACAGATTTTCTTGTTTTGCCATTTTCGCGATTTTAAGCATTTTTGAGCTAGATTTCGACATGCAACTGAATATTCATCAAGAGTACTTATATATATGTTCAAATATCAGTTTCTTTTGGATTTTTAGCCACAAATACATAGATCTAAGTAACCTTTTATTTAAACCCGTTTTTGTATAAAAATGGTTATGAAACTTTATAAAAACTTGTTTTTATGTGTTAGATCATACATGCAATGAGTTTAGGAAGTAGTAGTAACTATTAGAAGAGTTTTTACCGGATTGAAAAGCTTGGATGATGTTTTGATGGTGATTTGAGCTTCCAAAAGTGTAGAAATCGTTTTCTTGACCCGGTTTCTATGCAACCCTTTCTACCCCTTGTTATTAGAACGATTTGATGGTGTTTTTATGGTAGTTTCTAGGTGTTTTAAGGCTGGAAATGGACTGGAATCAAAAGGATTTTTGGAGAGAGTTTTAAGTGTGTGTAAATGAGTGTGTGTTGTGTTTTGTTAAAATGAAAGAAAAGAAAAGAAATGAAGGTAATGGCTTCTTGGGACTGAGGTTTCTGGGAGAAATGGAGGTCCAATCGTTGCTCGACAAGTGTCCCACTCAAGTTTCATGCAAAAATGAGTCATCGAACACCTGTCCAGCAGCATCCAGCCGCCGGCTGGAGGAGCTCAGCCGCCGGCTGAAGCCAAGCCGTTGGCTGAATGGCTGGTTCGGCAGAAATCCCGTTTTTCGTTCTCGTTAGGTATTTTTGTTCGTTGAGGTTCCCGATTGATTTCAAGTGAACTTAGGAAAGTTCTTTGTATGTATTCATAGTATTTTAGAGTTCAATTGTTGGTTTGATTCCGATTTCGATTCCGAGACACACGCGTTTAAAAGTTTTGTGTGAGTTACAACGAGCTTAGCTTAAAGAGTTATGTCGACGTAACCACGTAACACATAAAGTTAGTTATAGCAAGTATCAAACATACGTATCGAGGTCATAAGTTAGCATTCTCGACCTGAGTTTAGACGGTTGTCACAGGGTCAAACTCGGGTCAGGATTTCGGGTCAAAACCGAATCCATAATTTAGGGTCAAAATCGGGTCAGGTTCAATTTCTATGGCCAGGTCAGCTCGAACCCAACCAGGGGCTCTGCCCCTTGGACCCCGCTATCGGGGCCGCTGCCCCCGAACCCCCGTTGTTTAGGGGCTTCGCCCCTAAACAATCAAGATAAATTCTAACAAGTGTGCACTCCACATTTTCCCTAACTTGTTCGATATTTATCAAGATTACATTCGTTAAAACAAATTAACCTCATTACACTTAAATCATATTGGTGACATAAATCTCCAACAAAATAAAAGCTTAAAAGTTAACCCCTAATTTCGGCTTATGTAACCGGTTTATGAACTTATGAAATTTTTTATAAGCTCATAAGCCCATTTTTTCCAGTTTATGAACTTATCAAGTTGAGCTTATGACTTTAAATAAGTCATAAGCTCAACTTCATAAGCTTATAAGCCGATAAAAATGGACTTATAAGCTTATAAAAAATTACATAAGCTTATAAACTCATTTAATAAGCCTAAACAAACACCCCCTATGTGTTAAGTATCAAAATGAAAATTAAGTAATTGATAATTCCAGTAAGATACTTTTTGTGGTGACGGAGAAAGTATCAAGTATATGTGAACAAGTAGTTAATTACTTAATTGAATTAATTTGCTTATTTTAATGTGTTACTATAATTGGTTCTTTGCCCGACCTTCACGCGTTCTATTATTTTTAATAATTTGTATTTAAATATTCTTGAGATGAATATAGTACATTCTTGGAAAAGATAGCCATGTGAGGCTCCATCATGAGAATGAATTTGCCAAAGAAGCTATAAATACATGTCTCACATCCTCTTTTTAAAGTAATTCAAGTCCTCTTTTCAAGAACTTACAAATACCTTTTTTTTTTACGTAAACATGGGTCTCATTCGGTTGTCTTCTTCGTTGCTTTGTAATTTTAAAAGTTTTAGAAGATTGAACTCTATTCGTAGCAAGAGTTGTCAAATGGATGTTCCGAAAGGCCATCTAGCAGTGTATGTTGGCGAAAAGCAGAAGAGGAGGTTTGTCATCCCGATTTCATACTTGGAAAAACCTTTTTTCCGAGACTTGTTGCGTCAATCAGAGGAAGAGTTCGGGTTTGATCATTCAATGGGTGGCCTAACCATTGCATGCCATGAAGATGCATTTTTCGAGCTCACAGATGTGTTGTAATATTTGTTATTAAGCAATGTAGACTAATACTCACAATTGTCAAATATACGTACAGGATAAAGAGTTAAGAGTATTCTCATTTAGGACAAAGCATAGAATGTATTTCCACTCTTTGTAAATTTTATTTCCTTAGTCATGATGTTGAGCAAAGTTTGTTAATCATATATTGCATTTATATATAACCCAACAAAATTTTGAGCATCAAGTAATGAGCAGGAAATTCTCATCCATAAACTTTGAGGTATGTCGTAAGTGTTACAACTAAGTTACAATTTATTTTTAAGACGTAAGCAGAAAGAAAAGTAAAATTACTATTCTTCAAATGGTGAATTGTATACCAAAAATTACTGCGTAACATGTTTTCAAAAGTAATAACTGGAAGTTGGGTTGATCTGCTTGGTTTCAGGCTTTCAATGAGTAAAAGGCTTGCCATGTTCTATAAATATAGTAATGTTGTTTAAATATTTGGAAATATATATCTAACTTTACTCTCATATCGGTAATATCCAACTTTAAAAAAAGAGATGGTAGAGAGATCTAATTCATATGTCATGTTCATTTCCGTTATAAATATAGTAGGCTTGCCATGATGATAGAGGACCTAACTCATATGCCTAAAAATCAACATAATGCTTTAAAATTGTCCATTCTGCATTGTATTTGAGGAGATTTTTTTTGGAAACGGCAAATGTTTGTACAACGGAGCCTACTTGTAATATTTCAACGAGCACCCCAAGTTCGAGCTCCGCATAGCGGACAAACTCAGCCCCCCACGGGGGTTTCCAAGGGAAAATTCGCCACGTGTGCCAAAAGAGGTGTGGGTTAAATTACGCTATTACGACGACCACAAGGGTCGAACCCCCGACCTCAGCCCACATGGGTATAAAACCCGGTGCATCACAACCGGCTGCGCTGGAGATCATTTGCTGTATTTGAGGAGATAAAAACTGTTATACATTCAATACATAAGGTACAAACATTCAATGCATTAGGTTGATTATTAGACATATTAATTATATCTCTTAATCATTTTTTCTAAAAAAAAATTCATTAACAAAAGTTTATATTATAAATTTTAACTTTTAAATATCATTATTTTAGTCTGAGATTAATTTAACACTTGCAATTTGGTGACGTGGCAACTAACTCATAAAACTTATACTAATGTGAATTATATTAAAAATACGTAAAATAAAGATATTTGAAAAATAGATACATACAATACAATCATTAATTTGAAACTGGATAATATGTGAGTGATAAGTATCTCAAAATATATTCAACTTTATCCAAAAATCTATAATATGTACAATACAAGTATTCAACCTAGTTGGAACCGAGTTTTGCGTACCTTGGAGTTGGTTCGCCGACATAACAAACTATAAAGCGGGGTCAAGGTGTGACACTTTTAAGAAATGATTTCACCTTATTTCTACTTTCGGTATTCCTCTATAAACTATAAACCTCAAGTTGAAGCATCAGACGATTTCACACCCCCGAACACACCATTGGTCGGCTATGTTGATTCTAGCAACCATGTTATTTTGGTTTGTAATGGATTTATATACTTTCTAATTATAGATATATATCTCATTGTACATTTTGTAATTAAAGATATTTTAATAATAGACATACAATACAATCATTTATTTGAAACTGGATAATATTTGATAGATAAGTATCTCAAAATTTATTCAACTTTATCCGGAATCTATAATATGTACAATACAATTATTCAACCTAGTTGGAACCAAGTTTTGCGTACCTTGGAGTTGGTTCGACGGACAAACTATAAAGCGAGGTCAAGGGCTGATGCTTTTAAGAAATGATTTGCCCTTATTTCTACTTGATACTTCGGTATTCCTCTATAAACTATAAACCTCAAGTTGATGCATCAGACGATTTCACACCCCCGAAGACACCATGGGACGGCTATGTTGATTCTCGTAACCATGCTATTTTGGTTTGTAATGGATTTATATACTTTCTAATTATAGGTATCTATCTCATTGTACATTTTGTAATGGATTTGCCCTTTCTAATTATAGTGTATACACTTTGTTCTAAAGATTTTTTTTTCTAAAGAAATGGAAAGAAAGGAAAAGAAATATGTAGAAAATAAAAATAAAAATAAAAATGTGTTTTTGAGTTTGTAAGTGGAGAGAAGACAAAGAAGTGAAAGAAAATTTGTTCCATTTTTTTCTTCAAACATTCTTTCCAAAATTGAGAGGATTTGAAAAGAAAATATATTTTGAACATTTTTTAAATAAATAAATCCTCAAATTATCTTTGACCATATATATATATATATATATATATATATATATATATATATATATATATATATATATATATATATATATATATATATAGAAGGAGGATGAAGTGAGAAATGGATTTTTGGTGAGAATGTGAGAAAAGTTATTATATGTATTATGTAGTTATAATTCAATATATCAATAAAAATAGTTATTATATTACGAATTCTAATTTCGATTCACACTTTCTATGAGTTATTTTTTTCGAAAATTTTGAATCAAAATAAAAATATGTTGAATTTATGTGCTTTCTCACGCTTCTCACAGAAAATGCATTTCTCACCGGATCCATATATATATATATATATATATATATATATATATATATATATATATATATATATATATATATATATATATATATATATATATATATATATATATATATATATATATATATATATATATATATATATATATATATATATATATATCTTACATACATGTGTATCTTTTTCCATCTTTACTCGGAAGTTACAACCACCACTACTACAGAAAACACTAAAGAAACCGGTTAAAAAGGACAGAAACCGGTATTACAACCGGTTTCTGTTGAAGGGGTTTCTTTGAAGGAGAGCGGTTATTTAACCGGTTTCTATGCTACATATGGAGACCGGTTACTATATATTAAACCGGTTTCTTTCTCAGTTACTATAACTAGTTCAATACAACACAACCGGTTTCTTTGTGATATTAAAAACTAGTGATGAACAACTGATTTCAATTTATTTTATTATAAAAAAAAGTAAATAACAAAATTATTAATGCTCTTTTTCCAAGAAAATAATACTGTAAATATATATATCAAAATTAACATCAAAACTTAATCTCAAAATAAAGAAACATTGTCATCCCAAATTTGGTCTTAAAAGTAGTTACAAAATATCAAAAGCAATTCTACTTAAAGGGTCCTTAATCAAAAGCAAAAATACTTAACCGGACTATGAGTACTATTACATCAAAACGACAAGTTGCTCATTAGTAAGATTATACCGAAACATTAATCTTAATAAAATGACCGATCCATTCACCAACGACACTGTCAATTTCCTTTTTTGTGTATGGACGTTTATCATTCCAAGGAACCTATGAAAAGGGAAGAAAAAAAAGGCTATTTAACAACCGATAGGGTTTAACACAACATAAACTATAAAAAAAAAATAAAAAAAAAATAACAAGTACATACTGTTGTCGGGAAGTCATGTTGTTGACTTATCACAAATTCATACATCCAGCGCATGACATAGTACCCACACTCCCAATGTTCTTCTTGTTGGTTGCACTAAAGTTAGATAAACAAATAAATATAAATAAAACAAATGCGAAATTAATCAATAACTTTGTGATAGAATAAACAATAGAATAATATACATCTACGACGGTCCATTTGTACCTCTTTCCAAGAGCCCTGAAAATAAAATAACCAATAACTTTGTGATAACAATTACTGAAAAAATTAACCGTGAATCATATAGTAATATATAAAAATTCATACGTATTGACAAGGTTTGTGAGTTTGTAGAACCATTCAGTCTTTTCCTCTTTCTTAAAGGAATCTAAAATGAACCCCGTTCCTTGTTGAGGTACCAATATAAATAATGACCACTGATTCCTATAAAAATATATTTGTGTTTTTTAGTACACAAAATTAACATATACAAGGTTAAACAAATGCTAGTAAACCATGAAGAGGTCAGCAACTTTCTAAAAAAAGTATCTAGAACTATAAGATACATACCCTAGATAATTCGGTAAGATAAATATTGATTTGCGTTCAAGGTTAGGACAGATTGCACGACACAGATAATCCATGACATTTGTTGGTTCAGTAGCACATGCATGGTCTTGAATCTGGTATTGGTTCAGAAACATACATTTGTTGTTTTGCCGTGCTTGGCGAGCCATCAATTGATTATGCAGACACCTAAAACATGATAATTTTAGGTGTAACATAAAATTACTAACACCAAATTAAAACAATTTGGTAATTATTAATGTACTTACATTGCGTAAAAAGCTACAATCCCACAGTCAAGCCACCCGTTCGTCAATAACAACCCAATATCATCTGTCTGAATACCAAAGTGGAACACTTCCTCAGAGAAAAACACGTTGGGGCTGACCTCAACCATAATCGGGGCTTTAGAATTAGCCCTTTTTAAGCACAAGCCTTTATGAAAGTTTTGCATAAACACGGGTCTTTTAGCTAGTTTCTCATGGAACTTTTGAAGATCCGCTTTCTCTTTTGATGTTGGGTTACTGGTACCTTCTTCAAGAGTTGTTCGTGCTACTTTTTTTTCCTGTTTTAGGCTATAACCAATATCGTTAACATAAATTTTTTAACATGTTGAATATAAAATAGACTTTTTTTAAACTAAAATTCTAATAAGGGACCAAAGTAACATGTAATACACGTACATCATGTTTTATCAGGAAGTGGATAACAAATTCTTTCTACGATCTTATTCCGGAAGTACTTAGTGATCCATGTGCACCGAGTGAACAAAAGTATAGTCCATCGCGCTGTGCCGAATTGCATGTTATGAGTTGTAAAATGCCAGGAAAAAGAATTTTCATTTAATTAAACCAAATACATATATAAACTAATATATATTTTAGTTTATGAAAAGACTAATTAAGATAGCCTACTACTAATCAAGTTCTACAGAAAATCGATATATTGGCTTTTTTTATATTTTTTTTATAGCGCCATCCTTGTAGAACCGCTGCAAAAACGCGCTACAAAAAATGTTGTTTGTACTAGTGTTATATAACCAATATCGTTAAAATAAATTTTTTAACATGTTGAATATAAAATGGACTTGTTTTAAACCAAAATTCTAATAAAGGACCAAAGTAACCATGTGATACATGATAGAAAGTTTTCTATTCAGGTTATACGAGTAAGAAAATATACCTTTAATAAAGCAATTGACACAGATGGCCATTGAATGAAGCTTTTTAATGCTTGACCAAGCTTTCCCATATCTGGTTCATGCGTAAATGGAAGATCTAAATTGTAATACTTTTTGTCCACATTATCAATCTGAACCTTCTCGCACCATGGTCGCATTACACTTCCATGTAAGATCCTATCTTTAGTCTGATATAACATACACGTTACGTAGTGTGTGTGTGTGTGTGTGTGTGTGTGTGTGTGTGTGTGTGTGTATAAGCACATTTTTGAAGTTCTAAGACAGGTTTTAATCTATACTTGCGAGAATTTTTCTTTTATCAGTTGAACAAAAAATAAAAATAAAAATATACAACTACCTGCATAACACTTCGCAATTCATTAACGTTTGAAGCCGATTCACAACTCCTAACAACTGGGCTAACAACTGTGCTACCTCCGGTTACAGCTAATGGCATTTGCATCTGCACGCCACTTAACCTATCCTCCATAGCCTTCATACAATCAACACGAATTTCCACCTCCCTCTCTTTCAGTTTCTGTTCAAACATCTCTTTCATTTTATGCTCAAAAGCCGCATATTTTTCTTTACGCCGATTCTTCCTTGGCTTTTTAATAAACCATGGCATGCCCTTTTTTATTCCAATAGTGCTTCCCTTCACCCTAAGGTGTCCTGGGTGCTTCTTTCCCATTACTTGAGTGAGCACATCTTCTCCCAGTGAAGGCTCCCAAGTGCCATCAGCCAATTTTTCATTATATGATGCCTATTAATATTACAAGTTAAAAGAGATTATAAGGACATGTAAAACAATTATTAGACATTTAATTACTGAACACGATATTACCATCTCATCCACAACATCATCAATAGCGGGTGGCACATACTTTTTCCCCGTTTCATCTGGAGGCATCCTAGCCAACGTCCAACATCTAGAACGAGGGTCCCAAAAAAAGTGTACTGGTGTAGCTAAATCTGGGTTTTCATGTTCTTTATTCCATTCGTCTTCTTTGCCACGATACCCTAATGGGCCTAAACGAGGCGGGTATTTTTTCTTTAACACATTAAGCCTCCCTTTTTCACTTCTCGCATTCATATATTAGTAAAGTAAGTATCATAAACAATGCAACATAAATAGTATGACATAAGACTTCAATATAAAGTCAATAAATTTACTCTTTTTTGTGGTGTATCTTCTTGTATGATGAACTGTTTCCATGTTGAAGGTTCTATAAATTTGTAATCTTCGCAAGGACTTAATCCTTGATACAGGAAATCATTGCGAAGGGTAGTCTTAAAAGCCTTCCATTTGGCTTGTCTTATAGCTTGAGTTTTAGCGTCATCATTTGTAATCCTATAGTATGCTTGTTGTTTGTGAATAAACAATAATTAAATACTAATAAATATATTAATTAAAGGAAAACACTTTCGAGCCTTTGATGGACACAACTCTCTCGATACCCAAGTTATCGGTCTTGTAAAACTAATTAAAGACACAAATGTATAGGTATACAACTAGAGTCATATTGTCAAACAATACATGACAGCGGAATTTTTAGGATCACATAGTAAATAATAAATCGGATAAAGAATTACCTTGAATTAGAAGCAAGCAAAAGTCGTAGATCGAAGTGTAAGATCTAATCTACGATTGCGTACGCGACACCTTCTTTTAGCAACAGACTAGTATGCTAGTACACGTTTAATTGTTTTGTACAACAATTGTCTTAACAACAACTCTTTATTACAAAAACCAAAATAAAAACAAAAACCCTTTTTTTTCTCAAAAGCCGATCGGCTAAGGTTAAGTCGACATTTGTTATTTTGTAATGAATTAGGGTTTAGGGTTTATCTTCTATTTATAGGTTTTCAAATCTAAGAGTTTGAGTTATATTACAATAAGGAAACCTCCTTATTTACATAATAAACCCTCTATTTAATAAATATTTACACTTAACCATTAAGTAATATTTAATAAATAAATTAAACTTGTAGTCGTGTCTAAATGTCGATGTGTGCGCTCCCGTAGTCTCACACATTTATGGACACACATTTGTTAAAACTATTCAAATACCAACAGCTCCCACTTTTGAATAATTTTCAAACAAAACGTGATAACATTGATTAATGTCTAGCAACATATCAATGCACCCATAAATGTACGAGTAAGTTTCTCCAAAACTCACTTGTGAGTCTAAATTCGGTTCATATCCTTTTGTTACAGATACTTAGTTAAAATCTTTTGATGGATCAAAATCATTCCATTTTAACTACTGTTTCTCATTTCGCGAATCACTTAAAGATTACCAAATACTATCGAGACACATCTGGATTTATTTGGGTTCGGCCGAACATACATTAAACCTTATGAATTATACTTAATGACAAGGATCCATAAGTACTAATTCATGTGGGATAATCTTGTGTTCATCTCAATGTACACTATCCGGGTTAGTGAGCCAAGCTGACTACTCAGACATTGTCTTAATTTAATCATATTCCCATATGATTAATCGACAATGGATATTTAGAATTAACATTTAAAAATAATATTTAAATATAAATCAAGGATTAAAACATGAAAAATTGGATAACAATTATATAAGAAATGAAATCACATATCCTCAATATTATTCATTCTTAATAAAATTGTTTATTACATCCATATGTCCAAATACTATATCAATCACAGATTACATGAAACAACTAGATAAACGAAGTCCTATACCCTCAACCAAGTGAGTTAGGTTCTTCTTTACTAGAGCCTTGGTGAAAGGATTAGCTAAGTTGTCATCTGTGTGAACTTTGAGTACTTGAATTTCACCATTTTCGACTCTTTCATGAATATAGTGAATTTTCTTCTGAAAGTGTTTAGCTCCCTTTTGAACCCTCGAGTTCATTGGCTAT
>CAJVGC010000591.1:55218322-55242657 GCA_910822075.1 Senecio squalidus
AGTGTAGGCATCAGCAATCTCGATGACCTTTTCCACATGAACATTAGCATCTTCATTCTCATCTCCATTAAAAGGGTTCTCTCGAAGTTCTTTGAGAAACTGGCCCTTAAGCTGGAAGTCGGCTCCTCGAGTGATAGCTGGGTTGGGAATGTCTGTTGCAACATTCGGGGTAAGAGCATAGTACTCCTCCAAAGTGATCTCATTGATGTTGACTGCCATTTCGTGTTCTGATTCTTCAGTTGAATCGGAATCTGATACGGTGACTGGTGAATTCGGAATTGGTTTCTCGTCCTCTTGATCAGATAGCTGATTGTATTCCTCGTCAGAATATTGCATAAAATCAGAAGTGAAACTTTCGTTTTGGTGAATTTTAAAACTGGTGAGTGGTTGAGCTTTTGGGGAAAACAGTCTGCGTCGAATGCGAAAAGCTTTCTCCGGATCTTCGAAAGGCTCTACAAGATTTGGATTGGAACTCCGGGTCATGCAAAACCTATAAGACAGAAGAAAATATGTCAGTAGCCCGTGATAACTGAAAATTAAACAAACCGAAATATTAAAATTACAATAAAACGAAAAATAAACAAACAGCTGCTAATCAGCCGGCGGCTGGAAATCAGCCGGCGGCTGTTTTACTTCAGCCGGCGGTTAAAAAGTGCTGTGTGCAGATTTTCCTGAAAAACTGTAATTTCAAAAATCCGATTAGTCCAATTAACAATTATCACGTAATACAAAATAAATGCAACTTCCAGAAAGATAAATCTTTCCAAGCTGGTACACGCGGGCTAAAAAGTTGCTTCCGCGGCACGTTTTGAACGATTTGTGAAAAACTTTAATTTAGCCGTCGGCTAAATATCTTCAGCCGTCGGCTGTTTCTCCATCTTCACATTTCTTGCTCGTTTGTCTCCGTTTCAAGCCGATTTCAGCTCCTTTTCGCTCCATGATCCAAATATCACTCTAATCTGCAATTCTCACTAAAAATATACCAAATCATAATAAAGTTGCAGAAAATGAGCTTAAATACGATAAATGTGGCTACAAAATATAGATTATTTCAGGCACATCAAATTCCCCACACTTGAATCTTACTTGTCCTCAAGTAAACTGTTAGATTTAGAACAAAACAAACATCTTCAATAAAAATAAAATACCCAACGAATCGAGTAATTTACAAAAAATTTAATTACGAAGATGAATTTAATAATTACCAAGCCAAAATTTAAATGCATAACTAAATATCTCACGATTTGGGAAGTATAACACTCAATCACTCAAAAGCTAATCTAAGTGTAATATATATGTGAAATCGCTCAAAGCTCAGTCATGACAAGTATTCTATCATAGGCTTGATAACGATACGCTTCTCCACCAATAGAGTCTAAGTAACTAGTTCAGAGGGCTTATGGTCATATCAATGGGTGATGGGTAAAATAATGGAAAAATATGATGAACGTGAATTAATATGAACGATATGAAACAATCAACTTCCAATTAGTCTACAAATCCAAATATTTTAGTCAAAAATTATATTACTTTCAAAACTCGATTGATTATCCCTAATGGCTCACTCTGATGAAACTTCTAAGACCAAACTTCGTCTTAATTCTTCAACGCTTCAATTGAGAATTTTTATTTCTCGCAAATTTCGTCAAATAACTTCAACAATTATTGGCTACCTAGTACGGGATTTAATAAATATATTTTTTTTCTGTTTTTTTTTTTTTTTTTTTTTATATTAAAGACACCGCTCAAAAGGTCCATCAAAATCCTGAATAATTCTTGACTTATATCCACCTGTAACTTCTTTCGTGAACTTAAGCAAATTAAACAACTCCACGCCATCATATATAACATTCCGTCTAATAATCAATCAAGTTAAGAAAGAGGGAATTTTGAACAAAAATATCCGGATTAAACGACTTATACATTAGGCTCAATTTATGGAATATATCTGGAAAGGTGATAAAAGAAAAAGGTTTGGCGCAAATATGGTATCTAAACGTCAAAAACACTAAAAATGAGTGCTCGATAGGTAGTGTGAGTCAAATAACCAGTGTAGTTATCAACTATAAGAAACGAATAGGCCAATCAACTGTTTAACAATCCTAATTCTTTTGCCTCTTTCCTAGTTACTAATAAGTAAAAACTTATGCTCATTCATAGCCTCGAAGCGTATACAGTGTCAAGTTCTAAAGTTTACAAGTCACCGGCACACTCATAACAAATGAAGATAAAAGCATATAAAATGTATGCTATAATGGCTCAAATCCTCACAAAAATTATAATGGGTAGGTGTGCCTAGTTATGCAACTAGTTAAAACTAATTACGAAAAATATGTCAAAAATTTTTAAATTTTTAAATTTTCGCACAAATTGTTCCTAAGGACAAATAGATTCAATCCTAACCCCTTCCCCACACTTAAACAATACAATGTCCTCATTGTAAAAAAAATTTCAGCAATTAAGTGTAAAAAGAAAAAGAGAAAGGAATAGAAAAGACTCCCCCATTTAAATGTCGAATGCTGTGAAAGGAAATAGCAATGGAAAGAATGTATGGCTGTAAAAGCTTAACGTCCTCAAAAATTCTGCATAGCTTCCTTTGAAAATTCGGATTTTCGGCATTACTTCCACTAAAATGGTTGATATTCTAAAATGGGAAACACATGCACACATATTAAGCACCACAAGTAAATAATAAAAAGAAATACATAATCCAAATACAAAACTACCAAATAATAATCCATACGAAATAAAGAAAAAAATAGAAATAGTCTTAAAATACAAAAATAGGAAACCAAAAATCATCACATATCGGGCCAACGACCCTGTCTGCTCCAAGCGGCTCTCCGCTCCTCCTCGTCCTGCTGTCTCTGGGCCTCGGTAGGAGGATGGTACTGGTAAGGCTGAGAGGACCACAGGTGGTGGCGATCCTCATAGGTGGAGGAAGATGGCTGGTCCTGATCCATCGGAGTGGCACTACCAAACGAGTGATAAGATCCGTCATAGGCCTGATAACTAACACCTGCACGCTGATGGTACTGGTACAAAACCTCGTCCTGATAACGGTTCCTACTGTCAAATCCGACTGCATGTTCCCCACCTGGTTGCGGATATAGGTGATGTCTGAGCTGAGATCGCAGTAACGATCCTCCATGCGGTCCGCAAATGAATCGAACCGTGATGACATCTGCCCCATGCTAGATGTCAAAGCAGCCATCTGAGCCGAAAAATCGAACCCCTGACCCTGTGGGCCCTCCTCCTGGACTGGTGGTGGAACATCCTCGTAACCTGGGGGCTGCTCCTCATCATCCGACTCATCAACACCATCAACCCCTCTAATGGGAACCCATCTGTAAGTCACCTCACCTCCTGGGGAAACAAACCTGCTCACTAAACCTGATGACTTAAACCAAGCTGCCCCAAACAGACGCATCCCTGGTGTCAACGTGGTACAAGTATCAAATCCCGCTCCCTGGAAGGCCAAGCGTCTACCAATAGCGCTAACAAAGTGACCTCCCCGAATCACACTGCCGGCTCGTACGCCCTTCAGTATGTTGGACATCCATCTAGCCAAGACATAGGGTACGTTAACGGCCCTCTTCTGAACGATGCATCCTAGCCAGAAAAGCTCCTCCTTATGGCATTTTTCAATGCCAGATTTCCTGCCAATCACAAACAAACATACCATGGCAAAAATAGCCCGAACTTTCGGGTCCCTGATCTGTGTATAGGAGGGGCGTTAGGTGTACTCTCCACTAGAAATGGCGGCCCAAATTGCCGCGTTTTTACGATAGTCCGGAGTTTTAACTCCCTCAGCCATAAACTCAGCAAAACCCGGATGTGCAAGATCAGCAGCATCAAACAATCCAAGTGCCTGCCCAAACTCCGCTAATGTCAACTTCCTAACCTCACCCCCTAGCAAAAATTGTACGGTCTTGTGGTTCGGGTTGGGGTCAGAGTGGTTGAAAGTAAAGGATGCGTAGAACTCATATGTGGCCTCTATGTGGACCGGCTCGTGGATAGAAAACAACCGCTCCCAGGCTCTACAGCGAAATCCCTGATAGTTAAATTCCAACATATCCAAAATCTCAGCAGCTCCCGATGGATAACGGGAATCGTGTGGGAGAACTTCGGCTAAGAAATCCCAATCAATACCGCTAGGGGCAAAGACCGGATATTGCCGCACGTTGGTTAACTTAGTCTGGATGTCTTGCCTCTGTTGATACGTGAGTCCGCGCCTTACTTCGTTTACTTGAAGGTATGGGTGATCGATGTTATAAAGAGGAAAGTGAGGGGGGACCTCCTGTGCCATAGTCTTGGTCTTTGAATTAGGAGAATTGGAGTGAAAAATGGAAGAAAATCGACAAAAAGGTGAACAAATTTGCTCAGCCGCCGGTTAGAAAGATAAGTATGTGTGTGTGTGAGTGGTGATGTAAAAAAAAACGAGTTTATATAATTATTTCAAAACCTGATGTTTCAGCCGGCGGCTGGAAATTTTTAGCCGTCGGCTGAATTTTAGCCGCCGGTCAATTTTTTATTCCAAATTTTAGCCGCCGGCTAAATCTTTCTGTTCCAAAAAAAAATTGTTTTTTCGTTCGGTGATTTAGCACGATCTAACCTGGTGTCCGATATGTTTAGCAGCTCTCATATGATGATCTAAGTGGACCTGAAACAAAAAAATCAAAAATTAAAAGAGAAAAACGCGTAGTGTACATATATTTTTGGTTTTTTTGTTGTTTTTCTGATTTTTTTTGTATTTTCGTTATATTTTTCTGAACAAAATAAAAATAAAAGAAAGGGAAAAGAAGCGGGTTGTCTCCCGTAAGCGCTATTTGTTTAGTGATGAGTCGTTAAGCTCGACTCAAACCATGTTTGTTTAACCGTCACGTTCGTGGAGATCGAGCTCCTCGTCGTCTCCAAATAGATCAAACTGGTTGTCACGTCCATCGGCATAATATTTCTTTAAACGATGCCCATTCACTTTAAAACTCTCGCCCTTTTCGTTGGCAATCTCCACCGTACCGTAGGGGAATACATCTAGCACGATATACGGCCCCGACCACCTTGACCGTAATTTCCCCGGAAATAGCTTCAATCTTGAATTATATAGGAGAACCATATCACCGTCGAGAAAGTTCCTATCCGTCTTGATTCGCTTATCGTGCCATTTCTTCGTCCGTTCCTTGTAAAATAGCGAGTTCTCATAAGCGTTCATGCGTAACTCGTCCAACTCGCGAATGTCACATTATGGTTCCTTTCAAATACCTAAATACTCGATTTAAAGCTTGCCAATGAACTGAGCTAGGATTACTAGTATATCTACTACGCTTTCCAACAGCAAATGCTATATCAGGCCTAGTACTTATCATTGCATACATAAGAGATCCAATAGCTCTTGAGTATTCAAGCTAAGACACTGGATGTCCTTTATTAGGAAATAGCTTAATAGTAGGATCCATAGGAGTACTGACTGGTGAACATTTCTCAAAATGAAATTTATTCAAAATCTTCTCAATATAATGAGATTGAGTAACAAAAATTCCGTTGTTTCCTCGTTTGATTCTAATACCAAGAATCACCTCAGCCTCCCCCATGTCTTTCATATCAAAACAAGATGATAATAGCTTCTTGGTTGTTTCAACTTGGTGTATATCAGTACCAAATATCAACATATCATCTACATATAGACAAATTATAACTCCTTTACCAGAGTTATCAAATTTGCTATATACACACTTGTCAGCATGGTTTATCGCAAAACCATTAGACAAGATCACATCATCAAACTTTTGATGCCACTGTTTTGGTGCTTGTGTAAGACCATACAATGACTTCTTAAGCAAGCACACCTTATTTTCATTTCCAGGCATCACAAACCCTTCAGTTTCTTTCATGTAAATCTCCTCATCCAAATCGCCATTCAAGAAGGCGGTTTTCACATCCATTTGATGAATAACAAGATTATGTATAGCTGCTAGAGCTATCAATAATCTAATAGTGGAAATTCTAGCAACAGGAGCATACGTATCGAAATAGTCAATACCTTCCTTTTTCCTAAAGCCTTGGATAACCAATCTAGCTTTGTACTTATCAATAGTACCATCCACTTTCATCTTCCTTTTGAGGATCCATTTACAACCTAAAGCTTTGCAGCCAGGAGGTAATTCAACCAAAACCCAGGTATCATTATGCATGATTGAATCAATTTCATCATAAATCGCTTCTTTCCAGAAATTTGCATCCCTTGATGCCATGGCTTCACTAAAGGTCTTTGGATCTCCCTCAACAATATAACAATATTGATGTTGAGACATATTCCCATCTCTAGTTCTTTCAACTAGATATAGATGAAAATCAGATCCATAACACTTAGCTTTCTTAGGTCTAGAGCTCCTCCTAGGTTCCGAGGATTCAGGATCATCACTCACTTGATGTGAATCGTTAGTGAGTGATTTTTGAACCATATCCCTAGGTCTAGGTATAGAAGTAAACCTATCCTCATCAAATATCGCATCCTTTGACTCTATCACAGTATTTATTGATACAAAGTCATTAGATTCTATAACATAGAATCTATATGCCTTGGAATGCCCAACATACCCTATGAAGATACAATCTATACCTTTTTCACCCAAGTTTTTTCTTTTGGGTTCAGTGAGTCTCACAACCGCTCGACAACCCCAAACTTTGAGATAAGTCAATTTTGGTACCTTTTTATGCCATATTTCATAAGGGGTATTTTTACTCTTTTTATTTGTAGTTCTATTCAATAAATAACAGGCTGTCAACATAGCCTCACCCCAAAACCCTTCACTTAGACCAGAGTAGGATAACAAGGAATTGACCATTTCCTTCAACGTCCTATTCTTCCTTTCAGCCACGCCATTTTGTTGTGGTGTGTAAGGAGCCGTGGTTTGATGTATTATACCAGTAGATTGAAAATAAACTGGATCATAATACTCACCACCTCTATCAGTACGCAAAACTTTTATTAATTCATCTTTATGTAACTCTACTTCTTGTTTATAAATTTTAAATTTATCAAGAGCTTCATCTTTTGTATGCACTAAATACACGTCACAATATCTAGATGCATCATCAATAAAGGTTATGACATACTTTTTGTTTCCAAGTGAAGGTGTTGCATGAAAATCACATAAATCACTATGAACAAGTTGTAAAACTTTACTTTCTCTATTAACATCCTTAAAAGGTTGTCTAGTTATCTTAGTTAACATACAAGTATTACACTTTTCATTGTTTGTGTCAAAAGCGGGAATTAAGCTCATTTTGGACATATCTTTTAATCGTTTATGATGTACATGTCCTAACCTAGCATGCCACAATTCTGATTTGTTTATACTATTATTTGAACTAGAAGTAAGCGTACAAACAGAATTAACATCAAAAGGATAAACAAGATTCAACCTAATCATACCATTACAAACATAACCAAATCCAACAAAAGTACCATGTCTTGACAAGATATACTTGTCACTTTCTAACACTTGTTTGTAGCCAAACTTATTCAACACAATTTCAGACAAGAGATTCTTTCGAATCCCGGGAACATACAAAACATTATCCAAACATAAAACATTTCCAGAAGTAAACTTAAGATAAACACGCTTTATTCCTTTGATCGGATCGGTTGCAACATTTCCCATCTTCACACAAGATCTGTCTTCAATTGCTTGCATTCATCAAACCACCGAAGATCCTTGCAAACATACACGTTGCTACCGAATCAACCCACCATGCAACATCATCATCCTGAATATAAAATGCATCAGAAATCACAGAAATATAATTCTGAATATTATTAAAATTACATAACATATTCTGACCTTGTTGCTTATCCGGATCTTTAGATCCGCTAGGACCAGCGCCATCCTTTTTACCTTTTCCATTACCCTTTCCAACACGAAAATCTTTCTTGAAATGTCCCGGCTTACCGCATGTCCAACATTCAACTTTCTGTTTCTTAAAATAACCCGGCTTGTCATCACCGCCATTGTTTTTGCGTTTGTTGTTGTTGAATTTCTTTTTAGAAGATTCCCCTCCCACCATATTAACCGAGGAATTTCCAACACCATTCTTACCCTTCGGATTGTTATCAAGGTCTTGAGTATTCAAGGCCTCTTCAATCCGAAGATGACTTCCAAGTTGAATTAAAGTTAATTCTTCCTTGCTGTGGTTAAGAGTGTGTTTGAAATTCTTCCAAGATGGTGGCAGTTTGTCAATGATCATAGCAACCGAAATTGCTTCATCCATTTTCAGATTATGTTGGACAAACTGTCCAAGAATCCTCAACAATTCATGGAATTGTTCCATAACAGGCCTGGAGTCTACCATTTTATAATTCATAAAATTCCCCACCAGAAACTTCTTAGAAGAAGCATCCTCTGCCATGTACTTTGATTCCAAAGAATCCCACAGTTCCTTTGCAGATTCAACGTTTTGGTACACATCAAAGAGAGAGTCAGACATACCGTTTAAGATGTGGCCACGATAGATGTAGTCATCATTTTCCCATTTTGATCGTCTCCTTGTCACTTCCAGTGGTTCTTCATCAATCAATTCGGGCATGGGAGTGCTCAGAACATACACAACCTTGAGAGTAGTAAGGAGGAAGTGCATCTTTTTCTGCCATCTCTAGAAGTCTTGCCCTTCAAACTTCGCCAATTTGTCGAATTTGCTTGTCATATCTTTCACTGATTCACCGTTCGTCATGATTACAGAAGATTTTGAACTTTGTTGTATATTGGGGATTTCGATTTTAGAAACTGAGAGTCGTGATTTCACTTTCAGATCAAAATATTTCGATGGTATAATCGAAATTTCTAATCGGATAAAACTCAGTGTATTGAACTATGAATCTGTGAAATTTTTGTGTAAGAATGAATTTGTCATGTACCAGTAATTTAATTAACCAACAAGAAGTTTAAAGCCGTTTTAAAACTGCCACATGCAGTTTTCTCAAAAACTGTAACCCTAACTTCTAAACGGGTCTGTCACACCCCGCTAAAGCGGAATGCAGGATGTGAAGAGAAATAGCATTCGATAGCAAGATATAGGTAAATGCCAAGTTATATTAAATAAAAGTTACATCAAAGTTTACATGGTAGTTTCAAATGTCGATTACATATCCGAATTCAAAATAGGGTGTTCATAACCAAACCACCCAGACCCATCCCGTTCTTGAAGTCATTCGCCCCAAAAGCATAGGTCATCAGCTAGCTTACTCGTTACCTGAAAATACGAGTCAAGTGTTAACTACGGGAGACGTAGTTAGTGAGCTACAAGTTTTAGTAAAGCATAAGTTTTCAAATTGTAATCGCATAACCATGCATAGAACATCGCATTCAAAATAGTTGTCACATAGAAATGTATAGAGTATAGCATTTGTGTTTATAGGCATTGACCACATAGCGCGACTATGTGACAATCCTAAGTTTTGCCCAATGATCGTTGCTAAGACTAAAGCCTACCCATTTAGTATTATGCACCATCGTTATAAGTCGTTGTGGTGAGGGTCAATCTACCCTAATAGCGCTATCCATATCTACTAACGGTCCTTTCCAAAGGGATTAATAGCAACTAATGTCCTTGGTAGTGTCGGGAGTTTTCAATGGTTTCTCACGTCCATGTTGTACAAAGTCCGCAACATGACGATCGATTGTTTTAGTCATTGGCAAATAGTTTTAGTATCCTCGGCATTGTTGGCAAATCCCTCAACAATGCCGGCAAAATAGTCATTCATATAAGTATTCAAGATATCAAAGTGTCTCATAATAGCTTTTCAAAGTTTACAAGTGTTTTCGTAATAGCATTGCGTATCAAATCGTTTTCGTTTAGCATTCAAGTAATAATCGTTTTTCAGCTTAAATAATAGTTAAGCCTAAGACTCGCATTTCACCCCAAAAGTATCAAAAGCGTTTATAAACAGTAGGGGTTTGTAACTCACTGTTTGCGAAGATTACTTGCGTGCTCGGAATTGCTCGAAGGTGCTCGGAATCACCGGAATCCTAGTATAAACCAAGTTTTCGTGTAAGTATATAACTCATTAGCTTTTAAACTCGTTAGTCAACGAATGGTTTGTTGTTTAAGTGTTATAAGTATGTCCAATAAATTTTGGGCAGCACTTCCGCGCTATAAAATTTATGTCCAAAATTTCCTATCCACTTTCCCGCTTAATACGATTCATAGAATATCATTAAATATCGCTATAATGAATTAGTTATTTAAATACCTCATCTTATCATTCAAAGTACAAATATGTAATCTGTTATATTATGTTTATAAACTGTGAAAAGTATTTGTTTCTCGATTTCTCCCTTAATACTTTAAAAAATACGACTTTTGTGCACAGACTTATTCAGCCGGCGGCTGAATTGCCGAGACAGATTTTCTTGTTTTGCCATTTTCACGATTTTAAGCATTTTTTACCTAGATTTCGACAAGCAACTGAATATTCATCAAGAGTACTTATATATATGTTCAAATATCAGTTTCTTTTGGATTTTTAGCCAAAAATACATAGATCTAAGTAACCTTTTATTTAAACCCGTTTTTGTATAAAAATGGTTATGAAACTTTATAAAAACTTGTTTTTATGTGTTAGATCATACATGCAATGAGTTTAGGAAGTAGTAGTAACTATTAGAAGAGTTTTTACCGGATTGAAAAGCTTGGATGATGTTTTGATGGTGATTTGAGCTTCAAAAAGTGTAGAAATCGTTTTCTTGACCCGGTTTCTATGCAACCCTTTCTACCCCTTGTTATTAGAACGATTTGATGGTGTTTTTATGGTAGTTTCTAGGTGTTTTAAGGCTAGAAATGGACTGGAATCAAAAGGATTTTTGGAGAGAGTTTTAAGTGTGTGTAAATGAGTGTGTGTTGTGTTTTGTTAAAATGAAAGAAAAGAAAAGAAATGAAGGTAATGGCTTCTTGGGACTGAGGTTTCTGGCAGAAATGGAGGTCCAATCGTTGCTCGACAAGTGTCCCACTCAAGTTTCATGCAAAAATGAGTCATCGAACACCTGTCCAGCAGCATCCAGCCGCCGGCTGGAGGAGCTCAGCCGCCGGCTGAAGCCCAGCCGTTGGCTGAGTCCATCCAGCCGTTGGCTGAATGGCTGGTTCGGCAGAAATCCCGTTTTTCGTTCTCGTTAGGTATTTTTGTTCGTTGAGGTTCCCGATTGATTTCAAGTGAACTTAGGAAAGTTCTTTGTATGTATTCATAGTATTTTAGAGTTCAATTGTTGGTTTGATTCCGATTTCGATTCCGAGACACACGCGTTTAAAAGTTTTGTGTGAGTTACAACGAGCTTAGCTTAAAGAGTTATGTCGACGTAACCACGTAACACATAAAGTTAGTTATAGCAAGTATCAAACATACGTATCGAGGTCATAAGTTAGCATTCTCGACCTGAGTTTAGACGGTTGTCACAGGGTCAAACTCGGGTCAGGATTTCGGGTCAAAACCGAATCCATAATTTAGGGTCAAAATCGGGTCAGGTTCAATTTCTATGGCCAGGTCAGCTCGACCCCAACCAGGGGCTCTGCCCCTTGGACCCCGCTATCGGGGCCGCTGCCCCCGAACCCCCGTTGTTTAGGGGCTTCGCCCCTAAACAATCAAGATAAATTCTAACAAGTGTGCACTCCACACTTTCCCTAACTTGTTCGATATTTATCAAGATTACATTCGTTAAAACAAATTAACCTCATTACACTTAAATCATATTTGTGACATAAATCTCCAACAAAATAAAAGCTTAAAAGTTAACCCCTAATTTCGGCTTATGTAACCGGTTTATGAACTTATGAAATTTTTTATAAGCTCATAAGCCCATTTTTTCCAGTTTATGAACTTATCAAGTTGAGCTTATGACTTTAAATAAGTCATAAGCTCAACTTCATAAGCTTATAAGCCGATAAAAATGAACTTATGAGCTTATAAAAAATTACATAAGCTTATAAGCTCGTTTAATAAGCCTAAACAAACACCCCCTATGTGTTAAGTATCAAAATGAAAATTAAGTAATTGATAATTCCAGTAAGATACTTTTTGTGGTGACGGAGAAAGTATCAAGTATATGTGAACAAGTAGTTAATTACTTAATTGAATTAATTTGCTTATTTTAATGTGTTACTATAATTGGTTCTTTGCCCGACCTTCACGCGTTCTATTATTTTTAATAATTTGTATTTAAATATTCTTGAGATGAATATAGTACATTCTTGGAAAAGATAGCCATGTGAGGCTCCATCATGAGAATGAATTTGCCAAAGAAGCTATAAATACACGTCTCACATCCTCTTTTTAAAGTAATTCAAGTCCTCTTTTCAAGACCTTACAAATACCTTTTTTTTTACGTAAACATGGGTCTCATTCGGTTGTCTTCTTCGTTGCTTTGTAATTTTAAAAGTTTTAGAAGATTGAACTCTATTCGTAGCAAGAGTTGTCAAATGGATGTTCCGAAAGGCCATCTAGCAGTGTATGTTGGCAAAAAGCAGAAAAGGAGGTTTGTCATCCCGATTTCATACTTGGAAAAACCTTTTTTCAGAGACTTGTTGCGTCAATCAGAGGAAGAGTTCGGGTTTGATCATTCAATGGGTGGCCTAACCATTGCATGCCATGAAGATGCATTTTTCGAGCTCACGGATGTGTTGTAATCTTTGTTATTATGCAATGTAGACTAATACTCACAATTGTCAAATATACAGTATAAATACAATATAAAGAGTTAAGAGTATTCTCATTTAGGACAAAACATAGAATGTATTTCCACTCTTTGTAAATTTTATTTCCTTAGTCATGATGTTGAACAAAGTTTGTTAATCATATTTTGCATTTATATATAACCCAACAAAATTTTGAGCATCAAGTAATGAGCAGGAAATTCATCCATAAACTTTGAGGTATGTCGTAAGTGTTACAACTAAGTTACAATTTTGTTTTAAGACGTAAGCAGAAAGAAAAGTAAAATTACTATTCTTCAAATCGTGAAGTGTATACCAAAAATTACTGCGTAACATGTTTTCAAAAGTAATAACTGGAAGTTGGGTTGATCTGCTTGGTTTCAGGGTTTCAATGAGTAAAAGGCTTGCCATGTTCTATAAATATAGTAATGTTGTTTAAATATTTGGAAATATATATCTAACTTTACTCTCATATCGGTAATATCCAACTTTAAAAAAAGAGATGATAGAGAGATCTAATTCATATTATAGTAGGCTTCCCATGATGATAGAGGACCTAACTCATATGCCTAAAAATCAACATAATGCTTTAAAATTGTCCATTCTGCATTGTATTTGAGGAGATTTTTTTTGGAAACGACAAATGTTTGTACAATGGAGCCTACTCATAATATTCCAACGAGCACCCAGGTTCGAGCTCCGCATAGCGGGCAAACCCAGCCCCCCACGGGGGTTTCCAAGGGAAATTTCGCCACGTGTGCCATAAGAGGTGTGGGTTAAATTACGCTATTACGAAGACCACAAGGGTCGAACCCCGACCTCAGCCCACATGGGTATAAAACCCGGTGCATCACAACCAGCTGCGCTGGAGATCATTTGCTGTATTTGAGGAGATAAAAACTATTATACATTCAATACATAAGGTACAAACATTCAATACATTAGGTTGATTATTAGACATATTAATTAGGTCTCTTAATCATTTTTTCTAAAAAAAATCATTAACAAAAGTTTATATTATATATTTTAACTTTTAAATATCATTATTTTAGTCTGAGATTAATTTAACACTTGCAATTTGGTAACGTGGCAACTAACTCGGAAAACTTATACTAATGTGAATTATATTACGAATACGTAAAATAAAGATATTTAAAAAATAGATTCATACAATACAATCATTCATTTGAAACTGGATAATATTTGAGTGATAAGTATCTCAAAATATATTCAACTTTATCCGAAAATCTATAATATGTACAATACAAGTATTCAACCTAGTTGGAACCGAGTTTTGCGTACCTTGGAGTTGGTTCGCCGACATAACAAACTATAAAGCGGGGTCAAGGGGTGACACTTTTAAGAAATGATTTGCCCTTATTTCTACTTTCGGTATTCCTCTATAAACTATAAACCTCAAGTTGAAGCATCAGAGGATTTCACACCCCCGAACACACCATTGGTCGGCTATGTTGATTCTAGCAACCATGTTATTTTGGTTTGTAATGGATTTATATACTTTCTAATTATAGATATATATCTCATTGTACATTTTGTAATTAAAGATATTTTATAATAGCCATACAATACAATCATTCATTTGAAACTGGATAATATTTGATAGATAAGTATCTCAAAATTTATTCAACTTTATCCGGGTTTCTATAATATGTACAATACAATTATTCAACCTAGTTGGAACCAAGTTTTGCGTACCTTGGAGTTGGCTCGACGGACAAACTATAAAGCGAGGTCAAGGGGTGATGCTTTTAAGAAATGATTTGCCCTTATTTCTACTTAATACTTCGGTATTCCTCTATAAACTATAAACCTCAAGTTGATGCATGAGACGATTTCACACCCCCGAAGACACCATGGGACGGCTATGTTGATTCTCGTAACCATACTATTTTGGTTTGTAATGGATTATATACTTTCTAATTATAGATATCTATCTCATTGTACATTTTGTAATGGATTTGCCCTTTCTAATTATAGTGTATACACTTTGTTCTAAAGATTTTTTTTTCTGAAGAAATGGAAAGAAAGGAAAAGAAGAAGGAAGAAAATGAAAATAAAAATCCAAATGTGTTTCTGAGTTTGTAAGTGGAGAGAAGACAAAGAAGTGAAAGAAAATTTGTTCCATTTTTTTCTTCAAACATTCTTTCCAAAATTGAGAGGATTTGAAAAGAAAATATATTTTGAACATTGTTTAAATAAATAATCCTCAAATTATCTTTGACCATATATATATATATGGGGGAAGTGAATATGGGGCTGTTATACATTTAAGCTTACATGCGAAACTCATTAAAAACTATGTCGTTTTGTGGTTTAAATGCTTTTCAACGCTTGATTTGTCTTATATTCATCAAGGAAGAGGTGATCCCCAAGATGCAGGGGGTCATTGTTTATTATGAAGAAGTTATAAAGATTTACTTCGATAGATGCCCAGTGATGACAAAATAACTTATATTTTTGAAAGACCCGATTAATGAAGAAAAAGATGTGAATAGATAAAAATTTGTAAAGTTAGTTTAATAAATATGATTAAATTATATAGATTTGAAGAATTTTTAACAAAACGACATATTTTTTGATGAGTTTTGCATGTAAACTTACATGTGTAACAGCCCCATATTCACTTTTCCATATATATATATATATATATAATATATATATATATATATATATATATATATATATATATATATATATATATAGAGAGAGAGAGAGAGAGAGAGAGAGAGAGAGAGAGAGAGAGAGAGAGAGAGAGAGAGAGAGAGAGAGAGGATGAAGTGAGAAATGGATTTTTTGTGAGAATGTGAGAAAAGTTATTATATGTATTATGTAGTTATAATTCAATATATCAATAAAAATATTTAGGGGTGAGCAAAAACCGAACCGAAAACCCAAAACCCAAAACCCGAAAAAAACCGATAAAAACCGAACCGTAAAACCGGTCCGAATACAAAAACCGATGGTTTGGGTTTCGATTTTTGAGAAACCGAAAAAGACGGTTCGGTTTGGGTCGGAGGGTAAAACCAAACCGAAAAAAACCGAACCGAACCATTATATGTATGTCAATTTTAATATGTTCACTTTTAGTAGATATTTTAAGTTTTACTTTTTTTATTTTTTTCCTTTGTCTAAAATTCTAAATCATCCTAATTAATTACTCCCTAAACACACAAACTCTCGATGCTAATAGTGAAGACTCAAAGTTTTCTTTTCTAAATTGTCAATCTCATACTTATCAATATGTAATATCTTGGTGTCATATAAGCCACATTACTCAGCAACATATAGATTTATTTCTTCAATTTTGAGAATTGTTTTGTTGCCATGTAGGCTATAGTTTACTAAGCCACATATAGTATTATTTTTTTTTCTTCTTAATTTTGTGTTTAAACTTTTCCGACTCATATCATTATGTTCTAGTAATATGCACAACTTCATGTTATAAGTTGTGAACTGCTCCGCCAATTATTGCGTAACATAGGCTTCCATTTGAGATTTATTTCACAAGTTTTTCTTGACAGATCTATGAATTTGCCCATGTCCAAAAACCAAAATAAAAAACCAAACCGAACCGAAAAAAAACCGAAACCGAGAGGAACCGAACCAATGTAGAAACCGAACCAAACGGTTTGGAACTTTCAGGAACCGAAATTTCGGTTTGGGTTCAGGTTGAGGTCGGAACCGACCCAAACCGACCCATGCTCACCCCTAAAAATATTTATTACGAATTCTAATTTTGATTCACACTTTCTATGAATTATTTTTTTCCAAAATTTTGAATCAAAATAAAAATCTGTTGAATCTATGTGCTTTCTATATATATATATATATATATATATATATATATATATATATATATATATATATATATATATATATATATATATATATATATATATATATATATATATATATATATATATATATATAAGTGAATATGGGGCTGTTACACATGTAAGCTTACATGCGAAACTCATTAAAAACTATGTCGTTTTGTAGTTTAAATGCTTTTCAACGCTTTATTTGTCTTATATTCATCAAGGGAGAGGTGATCCCCAAAATGCAGGGGGTCATTGTGTATTATGAAGAAGTTATAAAAAGTGACTTCGATAGATGCCCAGTGATGACAAAAAAACTTATATTTTCGAAAGACACGATTAATGAAGAAAAAGATGTGAATAGATAAAAATTTGTAAAGTTAGTTTAATAGATATGATTAAAATTATATAGATTTGAAGAATATTTAACAAAACGACATTTTTTTGATGAGTTTTGCATGTAAGCTTACATGTGTAACAACCCCATATTCACTTTTCCCATATATATATATATATATATATATATATATATATATATATATATATAGATATATATATATATATATATATATATATATATATATATCTTACATACATGTCTATCTTTTTTCATCTTTACTCGGAAGTTACAACCACCACTACTACAGAAAACACTAAAGAAACCGGTTTAAAAGGACAGAAACCGGTTTACAACCGGTTTCTGTTCAAGGGGTTTCTTTTCGAAAACCGAAGGAGACCGGTTACTTAACCGATTTCTATGCTACATATGGAGACCGGTTACTATATATTAAACCGGTTTCTTTCTCAGTTACTATAACCAATTCAATACAACACAACCGGTTTCTATGTGATATTAAAAACTAGTGATGAACAACTGATTTCAATTTATTTTATTATAAAAAAAAGTAAATAAACAAAATTATTAATGCTCTTTTTCCAAGAAAATAATACTCTAAATATATATATATATATCAAAATTAACATCAAAACTCAATCTCAAAATAAAGAAACATTATCATCCCAAATTTGGTCTTAAAAGTAGTTACAGAATATCAAAAGCAATACTACTTAAAGGGTCTTTAATTAAAAGCAAAAATACTTAACCGGACTATGAGTACTATTACATCAAAACGACAAGTTGCTCATTAGTAAGATTATACCGAAACATTAATCTTCATAAAATGACCGATCCATTCACCAACGACACTCTCAATTTCCTTTTTTGTATATGGACGTTTATCATTCCCAAGGAACCTATGAAAAGGGAAAAAAAAGGGCTATTTAACAACCGATAGGGTTTAACACAACATAAACTATAAAAATAAAATAAAATAAAATAACAAGTACATACTGTCGTCGGGAAGTCATGTTGTTGACTTATCACAAATTCATACATCCAACGCATGACATAGTACCCACACTCCCAATGTTCTTCTTGTTGGTTGCACTAAAGTTAGATAAACAAATAAATATAAATAAAACAAATGCGAAATTAATCAATAACTTTGTGATAGAATAAAAAATAGAATAACATACATCTACGACGGTCCATTTGTACCTCTTTCCAAGAGCCCTGAAAAGAAAATAACCAATAACTTTGTGATAACAATTACTGAAAAAATTAACCGTGAATCATATAGTAATATATAAAAATTCATACGTATTGACAAGGTTTGTGAGTTTGTAGAACCATTCAGTCTTTTCCTTTTTCTTAAAGGAATCTAAAATGAACCCCGTTCCTTGTTCATGTACCAATATAAATAACGACCAGTGATTCCTATAAAAGTATATTTTTGTTTTTTAGTACACAAAATTAACATATACAAGGTTAAACAAATGCTAGTAAACCATGAAGAGGTCAGCAACTTTGTAAAATACATTTAGAACTAAAAATAAAGTATCTAGTACTATAAGATACATAACCTTGATAATTCGGTAAGATAAATATTGATTTGCGTTCAAGGTTAGGACAGATTGCACGACACAGATAATCCATGACATTTGTTTGTTCAGTAGCACATGCATGGTCTTGAATCTGGTATTGGTTCAGAAACATACATTTGTTTTGCCGTGCTTGGCGAGCCATCAATTGATTATGCAGACACCTAAAACATGATAATTTTAAGTGCAACATAAAATTACTAACACCAAATTAAAACAATTTGGTAATTATTAATGTACTTACATTGCGTAAAAAGCTACAATCCCACAGTCACGCCACCCGTTCGTCAATAACAACCCAATATCATCTGACTGAATACCAAAGTGGAACACTTCCTCAGAGAAAAACATGTCGGGGCTGACCTCAACCATAATCGGGGCTTTAGAATTAGCCCTTTTTAAGCACAAGCCTTTATGAAAGTTTTGCATAAACACCGGTCTTTTAGCTAATTTCTCATGGAACTTTTGAAGATCCGCTTTCTCTTTTGATGTTGGGTTACTGGTACCTTCTTCAAGAGTTGTTCGTGCTACTTTTTTTTTTCCTGTTTTAGGCTATAACCAATTTCGTTAACATCAATTTTTTTAACATGTTGAATATAAAATGGACTTTTTTTAAACCAAAATTCTAATAAGGGACCAAAGTAACCATGTGATACACGTACATCATGTTTTATCAGGAAGTGGATAACAAATTCTTTCTACGATCTTATTCCGGAAGTACTTAGTGATCCATTGCACCGAGTGAACAAAAGTACAGTCCATCGCGTTGTGCCGAATTGCATGTTATGAGTTATAAAATGCCAGGAAAAAGAATTTTCATTTAATTAAACCAAATACATATATAAACTCATATATATTTTAGTTTATGAAAAGACTAATTAAGATAGCCTACTACTAATCAAGTTCTACAGAAAATCGATACATTGGCTTTTTTTATCTTCTTTTATAGCACCATCCTTGTAGAACCGCTGCAAAAACGTGCTACAAAAAATGTTGTTTGTACTAGTGTTATATAACCAATATCGTTAACATAAGTTTTTTTTAACATGTTGGAATATAAAATGGACTTGTTTTAAACCAATATTCTAATAAAGGACCAAAGTAACCATGTGATACATGATAGAAAGTTCTCTATTCAGGTTATACGAGTAAGAAAATATATCTTTAATAAAGCAATTGACACGGATTGCCATTGAATAAAGCTTTTTAATGCTTGACCAAGCTTTCCCATATCTGGTTCATGTGTAAATGGAAGATCTAAATCGTAGTACTTTTTGTCCACATTATTAATCTGAACCTTCTCGCACCATGGTCGCATTACACTTCCATGTAAGATCCTATCTTTAGTCTGATATAACATACACGTTATGTAGTGTGTGTGTGTGTGTGTGTGATATGCCTAAAATAATCGATATTTTGTAGTCATATTTCTCATATTTACTCTAGTTTTCTGCAACTTTTGTTATGATCTGGTATATTTTCAGTTATAATTGTAGATTAGAGTTACATTTGGATAATGGAGCGAAAAGGAGCTAAAAACGGCTCGGAACGGAGACAAACGAGCAATAAAAGTGAAGACTGGAAAACAGCCGGCGGCTGAAGCATTTTAGCCGGCGGCTGTATTAAATTTCCACCATTTGTTCCTAAACGTGTCGCGGAAGCAACTTTTCCACCCGCGTATTCCAGCCGCCGGCTGAATTCAGCCAGCCGCCGGCTAAATAGGGCGGTTCAGATATCTATTTAAAGGGCTTCTAGGGTTCGAGTTTTAATCATCTTATTCCATATTTTCAACCTACATCCGACCTGGAAAACTGCAAGGAGAGTCCTAGAAGCCTTTGATCACGTTGGAAGCCTTGATTAATATCTTTTAATCATCTTTGAAGTTTGCCACTTTTGGTTTGCACTTATTTCATTATTTTCTTGATACAATGTCTTTGTTTAAGATTATTTATGTTATATTGTTACAATCCAACATGAGCTAAACTCCTTAAGTGATTGCTTGGATTGTTGAACCTGGATTTATGATTAATTAAGTTTATGTTTGAACTAATTGGTTTTTCCGTTATTAATTACGTTTAATCGCGATCCATGTTTATTCAAAGTCATTAAATTTACTACTTAGCGTGATTGATAGATCTATATCATAACTAACGTTCTTATGAATTTATCAGTTATTTACGATTATATAATTTATTAGATAATTGTAGCTTGAGACTTAATTGAGATAGGCTAAGATATTAGTGATTTAATGAATTGAATGAAAATGACAATTATATCAAAATTGAATAATTGAGAATTTTGTTAATTCGTAGTCGACAGATTAAATTGTAAATAATAGTGACATTAAAGCACAATTTAGAGTGGATAATCTAAGATAGCTCTTGATGTACGATTAGTCGTATGATCTTTTTCTAAAATTGTAGGATTAGATAACTCTAACGGGAAATCTAGTTATTATAGGAATCACAGTTAAACCAATCAAACATATTCTTATTATTCATGATCTAGGTGAAACGTAATTCCAAGTAATCACTGCTTTTTAATATTGATTAAATCTAAAAGTCTTTTCAAAACAGTTTTTCATCCGCAATTCCACTTAGTTAATTAAATTGCTATTTTAATTTAGTTATTTGTTTTCTGAAATATGTTCTCACAGAACTAAAACGCCCCCCATATTTACTTGCTTTATTTAGTTTAATTATATAATTTGAGATAACGGATATAAATACACGTTCCCTGAGTTCGATCCGGACTTACTGATTCTATATTATCGTACGATCAGGTACACTGTCTGTATTGTGTGTTAATCTACTTTGGTAAAATCCTTTTCTAAACTTTAAATAATTTTATGTTATAAAATACACATCAAGTTTTTGGCGCCGCTGCCGGGGAACGGTAGCTATTTTTATTCGTAATATTGAATTTGTAATTATTCGATCCTTTTGGAAAGATTTATCTTTCTGGAAGTTGCATTTATTATTACGTGATAATTGTTAATTGGACTAATCGGATTTTTAAAGTTACAAATTTTTCAGAAAAGCGCGAAGAGAAGAATTCAGCCGCCGGCTGAAGTAATCCAGCCGCCGGCTGACCAACAGATGTTTGTTATTTTTCGTTAATTCTAATTTTAGCTATTCGGTTTGTTTAATTTTCAGTTATCACGGGCTACTGACATATTTTCTTCTGTTCTTATAGGTTTTGCATGACCCGGAATTCAAATCCAAATCTTGTAGAGCCATTCGAAGATCCGGAGAAAGCTTTTCGCATTCGACGCGGATTGTTTTCCCCAAAAGCTTAACCAATCACCAGTTTTAAAATTCACCAAAACGAAGGTTTCGAATCTGATTTTATGCCATCTTCTGAAGCGGATTACAAACCATTGTCTGATCAAGAAGAAGAAAAACCAGTTCACGTAACAGATTCCGATTCATCCGAAGAATCAGAACACGAAATGGCAGTCAACATTAATGAGATCACCTTGGAGGAGTACTATGCTCTTACCCCGAATGTTGCAACAGACATTCCCAACCCAGCTATCACTCGAGGAGCCGACTTCCAGCTTAAGGGCCAGTTTCTCAAAGAACTTAGAGAGAACCCTTTTAATGGAGACGAGAATGAAGATGCTAATGTTCATGTGGAGAAGATCATCGAGATTGCTGATGCTTACACTATTCCTGGTGTGACGAAGGAGACTGTTATGTTGCGAGTGTTTCCGATGACACTCAAAGGAAACGCAAAAAGGTGGATTGGGAACGAACCAGCCAATTCAATCACTACTTGGGTCGATCTGAGGGCCAAGTTTTTGAAGAACTACTGTCCCCCTTCAAAAACCTCTAAAATGATTGATGACATCAGGAACTTCACACAGGACGTTGATGAGTCACTTTATCAAGCATGGGAGCGTTACAAAGATATGTTACACAAATGTCCCCAACATGATCTCAACAATCAATAGGTTATCAAGACATTTTACAAGGGGGTTGATCGACAAACTCGTAACGAGTTAGACTCTGAAGGAAAAATCCCACGAAAAATTCCAGCTGATGCTTGGGCTGCCATCGAAGGACATGCTAAACACTCTAAGCTGTGGGAAGACGGTGGTAAAGGAAGAAGGAAAATGGCAGATAACAGCGACGGTCTCGCTGCTATAACTAACAAGCTGGATAGTATGGGAAGAGACATCAAGCGCGTCAATGAAAAAGTTCATGCTATTCAAGTCGGTTGCGACATTTGCAACGGATACCATCTGACAAAGGATTGCCCTAGGAAGGATGAGGAAGAAGCCACTGAAGAGGTAATGTATGGAGATTACCAAGGAGGAGACACGAATAACAACAACTATCGCCAAGGAGGAGACAACAATGGTTATCGCAAGCCCTACAACAACAATCAGGGAAATTCCTACAACAACAATCAGGGAAATTCAAGTGGGCAGAAACCATATCGGCAAGGACCACCGGGGTTCTATGCTAAAGAGACTCCTAAAGGACCGTTTCCACCTAAAGACGATTTACATGAACTGATGAAACAACTCATGACAACAAACAATCAGTTTATGCAAACCACGATCAAGCGAATGGATGACACTGATTCCATCATCCGTAATCAAAGCGCTTCAATTAAGCAACTCGAAGGCACTATGGGACAACTAGCGAAAGTAGTACAAGAAAGATTTCCGGGACAGCTATCGAGCTTCACGGAAACAAATCCTCGAGATCACGTCAAAGTTCCTTTTAATTTTGAACAGGTTGACAAAGAAGACGGACAAAGTTCCTTTTAATTTTGAACAGGTTGACAAAGAAGACGGACACGAGAAAGCAGATGCACCGAAAAATTATGCTACTGCTGAAAGCCAACCGACGACTGAAAGTCAGCCGGCGGCTAACAGTTTCCAGCCGGCGGCTGAATCACTGATCTCGAAGAAAAATCCACCGGTCGCCACTACGAATCCGAAAACCACACCGGTGGTTAAGGATTTCACACCTTCTGTTCCATACCCTTCTGCTTTGAAGAAGGACAAAGACAATGTCACTTACCACAAATTTCTCGAGAACAAGAAACAGCTTCACATCAATATTCCGTTTATTGAGGCGATTGCTCAAATGCCAAAGTATGCGAAATAATTGAAGGATCTTGTGACAAATAAGAGTAAGCTGGAAGACGCTTCCAAGGTCACCATGAATGCCCGTTGTTCCGCATTGATGCAAAACAAGTTACCTCCGAAATTAAGCGATCCAGGCGCTATTTCTATTCCTTGTTTAATTGGCAACTTAACTGTGAACAATGCATTAGCTGATCTAGGAGCAAGTATTTCCTTGATGCCATATTCCATGTATGCTAGATTAGGTTTAGGAGAACCCAGACCTATTCGTATGTGCATTGAATTAGCTGACCGCTCTGTTCAATATCCTAGGGGAGTTGTTGAAAATGTTCTTGTTAAAGTAGACAAATTTGTGTTCCCTTGTGATTTTGTGATTCTCGATACGGTTGAAGACCCTAGAGTACCAATAATTCTAGGACGTCCATTCTTAGCAACTTCTCACTCTTTGATTGATGTTTTTAACCGTAGAATCACCATGCAAGTAGGAGACGAGAAAGTTGTTTTTAATGTTAATGATTCAATGGAATATCCTTCTGTAGTAGATGATACTTGTTATTATTTAAATGCCTATGACATTTCCGATGATGAGTTTGTGCAGATGTTACTGGAGGATGATCAAACGGATTCATTCATTACTGAAGGCTGGAGTGGAGATTTCGACTCTGCAAAAGAGTTAGCTGAGTTTGATATGCTACTGGAGGAAGTCAAGTCTACATTGACCACCGAAAATCAGGAAACAAACGAAGAAAAACCAC